>WKFP01014367.1:1446910-1563831 GCA_011057875.1 Pterocles orientalis | reverse complement strand
AGAAGCTAGAGGCAATATTGGTATAATATTCCTTTATTTTGCCCTGTGTGCATTATGACTTTTTAAAAAAATCATTGGGACTCTGGAGACATGAAAGAAAGGCTCTAACCTGGCATCCTTCTACTGAATTCAGTGGATCTGTTTGCTTCCCACTGTGATTGTAGCTGGTATTAGCATCCATTATTTAGATATTACTTTGTATCAATTACTGTCACCTGGAGGTAATCTCATGGTCCCAGGTGGATTGCAGGTCAAGTAAGTAGCAGTATGTTATGATAAAGCTTTTGTTATTTGCCTGCATCTTCATTTTGTGGTTTGTTCTGAGCCTCAGCCCGTGTGAAGTGCAGTTGGGAGGTATTAGTAGCACTGATATGAGGAGGAATGTAGGATCAGGTTTGAAATGTCTCCAGTAGGTTGTGAATATAAATGAAAAGCATATTTGTGATTCAACTCTTAAACATGAAATTAAGATGGTTCAGGACTTCTCTGAAGCTGATGAGCAGTTGCCTTAGTTCTTTCACATATAAAATGGGAAGATAAAGTAGTCTTCTAAGGTGATGTTTGCAAAGGACTTTGAGGTTGCCAGGTTCAAGGAGTGAGGTGAAAAATGTAAACCTATTTGACTTACATAAGTAGGCTTTATTTGTGAAGTTGCACAAATAAACTGGCAGTTGCTGGCAGCTACTGCTCAGCATTAGCTTCAGGTTGAATTTACTAGCTCACAGGAAGAATTAACCAGCAACAGCCTCACTACTGAGCATATGTTGCCCAGAGTTATTAACTGTCCAGCTATTGCTGCTACTATTCATTGGGAGAAGCTATGTGAGATCAGAGGTATCTGAAGCAGCAGGGTTATATGGGCTGATCCAAATACGTGCAGTTGGCAGGAGAACTAACAAGCCAGTACAGAACCTGCCTGTGGCTGCCTTTCTGATCTTAAACGTGTTAAGTCTCCCACAAACTAAGATGGATGTAAACTGTTTTTTCTTGCTGATTTTGCACAATCAAGCTCTGTTGAAAGTAACCTTTGGAACTGGAGTGCTCAGTGCACTGGCCAGTGTGCCTTTCTTCACACTAAAACCTTTGCATCTCCAGATCATGTAAAGATGTGAACGTCATTTCAGAAGAAGCCTGGGGAAGCAAACTTGCACTGCATTTTCCTGTTTTACCCATAAAGTCCCAGTGCCACTCAGGAGTGTCTGGATGTGGTGAATGAGCCCAGAGTGTGGCCTGGTGCAGAAACATCACCACAGACCTCAGAATCCAAGTGTTAGCATGACAAAGTTGTTCATGTGCCAGGAAATCACAGAATCACAGAACTATAAGGTTGGAAAAGACCTAGAAGATCATCCAGTCCAACCATATCCAATACTTCCCAACTAAATCGTATCCCTCAACACAACATCCAGACGTTTCTTGAACACCCCCATGGTCGGTGACTCCACCACCTCCCTGGGCAGTGCATTCCAGTGCCTGACTACCCTTTCCAAGAAGTAATATTTCCTAATGTCCAGCCTGAATCTCCCCTGAATTTGAAACCATTGCCTCTAGTTCTATCACTGTCTACATGAGAGAAAAGGCCAACCCCTAGCTCACCACAACCTCCCTTCAGGAAGCTGTAGAGAGCAATAAGGTCTCCCCTGAGCCTCCTCTTCTCCAGGCTGAACAATCCCAGCTCCCTCAGCCGCTCCTCATAAGGCCTGTGCTCCAGACCCCTCACCAGCTTCGTAGCCCTCCTCTGAACACGTTCCAAGGCCTCAATGTCTTTCTTGCAGTGAGGGGCCCAAAATTAAACACAGTACTCGAGGTGCGGCCTCACCAGTGCCGAGTACAGGGGGACAATTACCTCCCTGTTCCTGCTAGTAACACTGTTTTTGATGCAAGTCAGGATGCCATTGGCCTTCTTGGCCACCCAGGCACACTGTCGGCTCATGTTCAGCCGAGCATCAATCAATACCCCCAGGTCCATTTCCTCTACACAGTCTTCCAGCCACTCCGCCCCAAGCCTGTAGCGTCGACCGGGGTGGTTGTAGCCGAAGTGCAGGACCCGGCATTTGGTCTTGTTGAACCTCATTCCATTGGCTTCAGCCCAGCTCTCCAGCCTGTCCAGATCCCTCTGTAGGGCCTCGCTACCCTCAGGCAGATCCACGCTCCCAGCCAATTTGGTGTCATCTGCGAACTTACTGAGGGTGCACTCGATGCCCTCATACAGGTCATCAATAAAGATATTGAAGAGGACAGGCCCCAGCACCGACCCCTGGGGAACACCACTCATGACCGGTCGCCAGCTGGATTTAACTCCATTTACCACCACTCTCTGAGCCCGGCCCTCCAGCCAGGTCCTTACCCAGCCAAGAATGTACCCATCCAAGCCACGGGCTGCCAGCTTCTGCAGGAGAATACTGTGGGACACAGTGTCAAAGGCTTTGCTGAAGTCTAGGTAGACCACATCAACAGCCTTTCCCTCATCCAGCAGATGGGTCACTAGATCATAGAAGGAGATCAGGTTGGTCAAACAGGACCTGCCCTTCATGAACCCATGCTGGATGGGCCTGATCCCCCAGTCATCCCGCACATGCCGCATGATCTCCCTCAAAACAGTCTGTTCCATAACCTTCCCTGGAACCGAGGTCAGGCTAACAGGCCTGTAGTTCCCCGAATCCTCCTTACAACCTTTCTTATAAATGGGAGTCACGTTGGCAAGCCTCCAGTCTTCTGGAACCTCACCAGTCAATTGCTGATATTACCTGTCTCCGCCCAGACTCCCTCCAGCTCTTTCTTTTGCTTTCTAATGAGTCTCCATTTTCATTAAAGAGCCTTAGAGCCCTACTGTTTTAACATTTGTATTTCCTGCAGTTTTCTTGAGCACCAGGATTTTAATGGTGCCTGCTTTCCCACTTTCAGTTCAAGCAACTGCTTTGGGTGTCTTGAGAGATTAAAGAGAGAAGGGTTTCAGTGATTCACTCTGTAGCAAGTTAGGGTTTCATTAGGGAAAGCAGAGTTAGTCCATGTGATCCTCCTTGGAGTCTGATTGTAATCTGAAGTCCCTGCTGAGGTGTTACGAATGGCAGGAGTTAGAAAAACCATCTTCCCAAAAGCCCAGTTGTGGAAGAATGACTTCAGTTTGAAGTATAGCGTGAGCAGCTCAGGCTGGTGCTCTGGGAACACATACTGAATTCAGGTGTCTGTTCAGATTTCCCAGTTCATTTCTTCAAATAGCCCCTAACTTGTTCAGCTATTTTCCCTTAGTCAAATTGTTTCTTGACCTTCCAGGGCTAGAGGAAGCTGCAGTAGTTTGACAGTCCCATATTCTCCATAAGAGAAGCTGATCATACAGGACTGGGAGTTATGGGAAGAGGGACAGTGTGAGGGACAGTGTTTGTTATGATTGCACCAGGGCCTTATAAACTGAAGATGTAAGGGCTCCGTACTAGGCTCTGTACACCCTTATTTTAGCCCTTTTCCATTTTGACTTGCCACTAGGAAGTACTAAAACTATTAAAATATTTTACTCATTAGTTTGCTTTTTTTGCTGTGTGGGAAAATATTGAGTTTGCCTAATACTGTGTAAACAGGGCATAAAATAAACTGGTGAAGCCCTTTTTCTTGTGACTAACTGTATTTCTTATCCAGAGGGGCTCCTCTTTAGGTTGATTAGTGGCTTTTAACAGCAGTCCACTCTTCACTGCTAGCCCAGATGGCTTTGAGATGTCTAATCAGTAGGTAATAAATGGAGATCATAAAATCTTATCTGAGAACTACAAATTTTATTTTATGTTATCATTTTTTTTTGCCTTAGTGTTATACCTGGAATGCATGAGCTGTGTTTGATATGATGATGTTTTCTTTTACATCTGCAGGTATCTAGGCAAAGAGGGCTGGGCCCCTGCTTCTTATCTGAAGAAGGCTAAAGATGATATTCCGTCTAGGAAAAAGAACTTAACTGGGCCAGTGGAGATCATAGGAAACATCATGGAGATCAGTAACTTGCTGAACAAGAAATCATCCACTGACAAGGAAACCCAAGCAGAAAATGAGACTGCAGAAACCCATATCACTAAGAAGGAAATCAGTTTGCCCATCCTGTGTAATGACTCTAATGGCAATGCCATGATGACCCCAGACAAGCAAGCTTCCAAACTGGCCCAGGGATCCCCAGCCATTGCAAGGATAGCACCACAAAGAGCTCAAATAAGTAAGACAGTAGTCTGGGCTTCCACTGTCTTGCAATTAATTGTTTTTTACCTTTGAAGGCTGGCATTGCCTATTAGCTAAGGTCCTGTGTGTCCTGGCCTTATAGTTGAGTCCACACAAGCAGATCTCTGTGTTGTCTGTAGATCTGTAGGGACTCTAGGACATGATCCTTCATTAGTAGTGATAAAATTTAACTTCACTTTATAGAAGGGCTATCTGGTTCTTCTTTAGCTTAGCCACTGTGTGATTACTTTTTCCTTTTTCTCAGAATTTTTTTCCTTTTGAACACTCCAAAATGTGTCCCCCCGCTCCCAGTAATGCAGATGATGCGATGGCGTGCTAAAGTCAAAGAGACCACCTAAGTCTTCTCTTGCATTTGTTCTGCTGTTTTCCTGGGGGCAAGTTGCTACAATGTTTTTACTACTTAATCTGCAAAATGCAGATGCTAACACTAGTTTGTGCAAGAAATAGCATGATACTGTTATATAGGACAGTGTGAGTGTTATTAATTTAGTGGATTATTTTTACTGCTGGGGGGAAAACTAGGTATTAGGCCAATTCTTTGCTGGACAATCTCCAATGGAGCTGGTCAGTTCCAGCAGAAAATACAATTCACTACTTTCTGGCAGTGATTTCCTCTTAAATTTGCTGGCTTAGCTGAGATGAATAGCTAAGCTACCTTGGTATTTCTAATATACCCTCATAGTTTCCTATCTTGTTTCATAGAGATGCCTTAAATATTGCAGATACTGACTTCTAATATTCTCAAACTGTGTAACAGCAGAGAGCTGCTGAAAAGTGTGTTTAGCAATACTTACAAAGTTAAACTCTCCCTTTTCCCTTTCAGGTTCTCCAAATCTAAGAACAAGGCCACCTCCACGAAGAGAATCTAGTCTGGTTTGTATTGGTTTATGGTATATGTTAGTAGTGGGGTAGGTGTGTGGGTGCTCTATGAGACTTTCTACAGCTTTACAAGATGTGGGGGGTATCTGAGAGATCCTTTATTTATTTATTTGCATGCCAGTTCATTTTATTGTTTACATATTGAGCAGACCTCTGGACATCCTAATGTTAATTGGGGATTTCTGTTTTTCAAAACGTTGCCCCAATTAAGCAGGTATTGAACTGAAGGTAGAACGTTGTAAAGTTATTATGTTCTGTGCTTGAACATTAAAACCTGTTTGGCTCACTGAGAAGGTTTAAAGTTCTTCTGGGTATCTTTAGCCCAGACTGGATTTTTTGACCTTCTTTTGTGTTTAACAGCTGGAAATGTCTCTCCTCCTTCCATTGCTTCCATCTTTGAGGTGGCTAAGCTTCACTCTTGTGTATGTTTAAAGTGACTTGGGAACTTATGGAAGGATGTGTGCTACCGGAGTGAGTTGTCTTATGATTGTTTATCCTCAAAGCTGGAATTCTGAAAGTTTGGACCAATTTGAGATTAGGACTGTCATCTTCAGATAGGAACTACTCAGTTGTTTATTTGCACAAAAGTCACGTTAATAACTTGTTTATAACTAGGCAATACACAGTGTTTAATCTTTGTACCCTTTATGAGCAGTATGTGACTTGTAATTTTTCCGTGTCATCTGAGATGCCTCTTAACAAACTAGATGAATAGCATATTAGCATCTTTTTGCTATTTCTCTTTGCATTATTTTCAATTAGACTTTGTTTTGGCAAACCTACCACACTCAATCCCGTGCTAAAAATAACAATGATAATACATGTGAAACCCTGAACATGTCTGCTGTTTCCAATTATCCTCATTTAATCCAAACCATCCTGTTATCTGAAGGCATTTTATTGTGCTGCACTTCTGCTGTATTTCAGCATTTATAGTGCAGAAACATCCAATTATAACATTGTTAGACATGGTTCCTAAGGTGCAGCAATGCATTCTCTGTGAAATGCCACATGCTGTGTGTGATGAAACATGGATTGTTAGTGACAATGAGGATATTTTAGAAATGGAGGAGCGTGTGAATAAAGCACAGTATGCAATTTGCCTTTCTCCCATTAATGGCTCAGGATCATGTTGTTCCTTTGGCTGTCCTGTATCTATCAGTGGCAGGTCTGACCTGTGTTCTTCAGTTCTTCTGTTAGAACCATAAGCAGTGAAGTGCAGAAGCTATGAACCTTCACCATCATCTAGTCATTCTGTAGATGAGCAATGTGCTAATCAGAAAGGCTTTTGATTTTTAAATTCTTGAAAGGACTCTTATCCCATTTGTCACCTTAAAAATAATTGTAACGAACTCTAAAATGTGACAGCTTAATGTAAAGGCACTTAACTTTTAGAGGAGTCTAGCATGCTGCCAGAAAGGCTGTAAATAGCAGTTTCCTGCTTCTTGTGGAGCCTCTCTGCAATTTAAATGCAGGTTGTGTTGGGATTTAGTAGAGGTTCTAAGTCTCCGATACAGGGAGGAACTGGAGCCTTTTGATCCTGTAGTAAAGTCCTTCCTTTCTCCTGTCACTTTGGCTTAGCAAAACTCTTTATAGGGGTCTATGATACTATCCTTGTTTCTTGCTACAACAGATTCATATTAGTTCGTATCGCTGGCTATTTCAGATTGTTTAAAAATCCAGCAGCAGATTAAGAGCAATAACACATTAGGATTACATTTTAAGGTAGTATATTTAATGATAGGCTGAATCTATTATGGGCCTGTTGCAATGCGATTTTCCACAGTTGTGGCAAGCCATCCAGAACTGAGTATTTCTGGACAAAATCTCAGAGTAAATGGGCTGTTGTTACTGTGACTGGAATGGCAGCTCATGCTTTATGGCCTATCAGTAAAATGTTTTACTGTTCAGCTAAAGATTATCACAGTTTTAATAGCTGGTAAAGGCAGCATGAGCACCGAGTATTTTGAAAGGCTTCTCTCTTGTGGCTTGTCTCAATACATCAGCTTCTACTCTGGAGAACTGCGAAGTTATGATTAGGAAGTAGCACAGGAAGTAGGAAGAGTTTTAGTGAATAGAGACAAATATTTTTTCATACTGCTGTTCAGCCCACTGTTTGGTTTAATTGAACAAAACTTCCTATTTGCTGTAGGGTTTTCAGTTGCCCAAACCACCAGAGCCACCCTCTGTAGAAGTGGAATACTACACCATTGCGGAGTTCCAGTCATGTATCTCTGATGGCATAAGCTTTCGTGGAGGACAAAAAGCAGAGGTGAGCCTTAACAGTGCAGCTGGAAAAGTTGTAATATTTGGCTATTGCGGGGGACTGGATTGAACGGGAGGAGTGTAAAGCAATTGGTTGAGATTTTTGTCTAAGCAACATATTCCTTATCATCACCTAGGTTATAGAAAAGAATTCTGGAGGCTGGTGGTATGTGCAGATTGGAGAGAAGGAAGGATGGGCTCCAGCATCTTACATTGACAAGAGGAAGAAGCCAAACTTAAACAGAAGAACCAGTACTTTAACCCGCCCGAAAGTTCCTCCGCCAGCACCTCCTAGTAAACCAAAAGACTCTGAAGAAGGAACAATTCCTGCAACAGTTTCTTCAGGAGATACCCAGGACTCTCCCCAAAAGCTGAAATACGAAGAACCTGAGTATGATGTGCCTGCCTTTGGCTTTGACTCGGAGTGTGAAGTGAGCGAAAGTCATCAGGAAGAGGGTACTCCTGAAAAACGTCTGTTTCAGCCCCTCAAGCCTTCTCCTGTGTCATCACTTCAGAAAGCAAAGTTCAAAGTGGGAGAGTCTTCAGAAGATGTTGCTCATGAAGAAGAGACCATCTATGAGAACGAGGGGTTCAGGCGTTATGTGGAAGATGCTTTGTCTAATAAGGAGTCTAGTGGAGACTCTGATTCTCAGAAAAGCTCCTCTCTCTCCTTGATCCGAAGGAATTCTCCAGGTTCCAGCTCTCCAAAGTCATCACTTGTGAAGCTCAAGACAGACAAAAACATCCAGCCCGATTTTGGAAAATGTCACTATTCCAGGAGCGAGGAGACAAAACCAAGGTCAGCTTCAGATGTTGGCTTACGTAGCATGCCAAGAACAGGCATGAAGAAAGAGCCTGGGCAGAGTCCTTCCATTAGATCAAAGCCAATTGTTAGGCCCAAGCCCTTCCTGAACAAGGCAGACTCTCAGAGCCAAGAAAAGATGGATATCAGCACTTTAAGGCGTCAGCTGAGGCCAACTGGGCAGCTCAGAGGTGGACTTAAAGGTTCAAGAAGTGAAGAGTCCGAGAGCCCCCCACACACAGCTTCTGAGAACCAAGATGATCCTGTTAGGCGGAGCTCAGCTGATCTCATTACAGCTCCTTCCCGTGGCATTTTCTGCTCTAACCATCCAGCCAAAACTGAGCAAGAAAATGACTCCAGGTGTTTCTATGTCACCACTGACTCGTACCAAAAGGTACAGGATTCTGAAATTTGCTTCCCAGCAGGAGTAGAAGTAGAAGTGCTTGAAAAGCAATCCAGTGGATGGTGGTACCTGAAATACGGAGACATGGAAGGCTGGGCTCCTTCCCATTATTTAGCTCTCCCTGATAAACAGCGAGAAACCACATCAGAGACTGATGCCTCGTTTGCCAGGAACAGGAAAAATGAAAACAAGTCAAATAGTTTAGAGAAGATAGAGAAGAGGGTTCAGGCTTTGAACACTATCAACCAAAGCAAGCGTGCAACACCACCCATACCAAGCAAACCTCCTGGTGGTTTTTCAAAACCATCAGGGCCAGTCAAAATGAGGAATGGTGTGAGGCAACTTGCTGTCCGGCCACAGTCAGTGTTTGTGTCTCCACCATCAAAGGATAACAACCTGTCATGCTCCTTGCGCAGAAATGAGTCTTTAACAACTACAGATCATCTTAGGAATGTCCGTCGAAATTCCTCCTTCAGCAATGCATGGTCACAGCCTGGTGATGTGAAAGGAAAGCAGCCTGAGCGGTTGGGTACAGAGGGCTCGGAGACCACCTCCAACCTCCCTACCCAGAGGAATGGGATTCCTGTGTCCACAGTCAGGCCAAAGCCCATTGAGAAATCCCAGTTCATCCACAACAATCTCAAGGACATCTATGTTTCCATTGCAGACTATGAAGGGGATGAGGAGACTGCAGGGTTTCAGGAAGGTGTCTGCATGGAGGTCCTCGAAAGGAACCCAAATGGCTGGTGGTACTGCCAGATCATGAATGGTGGAAAGCCATTCAAAGGCTGGGTGCCCTCAAATTACTTGGAGAAAAAGAACTAATATTGCAATACCTTTAACCTCCCTAATTTATACTGTTCTGCTGTGTACATGTGGAAAAAACAATTGCTACACAAAAAGACATTTTCCCTGTGCTCCAGTTTGTACAAAGGGACAAAGGAGTCTATGCTGAGGACGTATCTGCCATGTTTTGGAAAGGTTTGTGGGGTTAATGTGTCATAAGCAACTAGGAGGAAGATGCAGCATAGTCAAATACCTTTTTGTGAAGTTGTTAATAATCTTGTATGTGTAACAGGGTATGACATTCCATCTTTCCCATTATTGGTAGGAAACCAAATGCGTGCCTTTTGTGAGAGAGAAATACACATGCATCTACTTGGGGAGTTGTGTGCCAAACTCTGTTTTACAGTCTTGGCTCCCTTTCTCCTCATTTTTGTCTGTATGTGGAATACCTAAGAGTTTTGGATCCATTTCCACAATTTACAGTGAGAAGCGAATGGAAGTTTCTGAAACACAGACGGACTCTGATCCTTTGGAGATGTTCACTTTTTTTTTTTACAGTTCTCAACAGTTGGTTGGTCCAGAGTTGGAGCCTTTTCATTGTGGAGAGATTTGCTCTCTGACTTCAGCTGTGTTTTCTGGTTACTGCTAAATCACCAGAAAAGGCAATCAGGTGGTGTTGGTTAGAGGCTTTTTTTTTTCCTTTCATTCTGTCTTGTTCTTTGAATTGGGATTTCAGGTGTTTTAGGGCAGCGATGCCTACTGGTGCTTGTAAAAACAAACCTACAAACCCCAAGCTTAAGCATGTCAATTACTTCCTAGTTTCCATATTTATTTCTGTGCCTGACTCCTGCCAGGTGACCCTGGTTGATTCTTTTCCCGGAGTTGGGTTTATCAAAAGTTGTCTTGATATCAAAATGAACAAAAGTCCCATAAGACACTAAAGACAAAGCTATTAGATGTGTTACTTTTGGTTTTGTGATCAATCTGATCCGAATCCAAGCGTGCTGACTGCTGGCGGGGCCCACCAAGGTGTTAGAAATAGCCGTAATCTTCTGCAACATCCGTGTTTACAATGAGGGGAAAAAAAAAGCCATCAAACTCAGTCTGCACATCCTTAATTTGTATATAGTGGGGGAATTGTTTTTCTGTGTTTTGTTTTTGTCTTTTCTGTGCGTTCTAGGTTTACTTTCTTTTTAATCTTGTTTTACCGGAAGAGACTTAAAACAGAAGTAGGAGCCAAATATGTGTTTCTGTTCCCACTTGAATACAAAAAGTACACTTGTACTGGAAAGTGTGCCTGGGTTTCTCAGGCTCAGAGATTTAATGTCAAAGCAATTGGGTCTGCAACGCATCTAACCAGGAAGCTGCCTCTTCCAGTTCCATTTCAGTTTGCCTTTCTTAACTCATGCTTTGAAGCGTGGCACACAGTGGTGGTGGTGTGGTGGGAAATGGAAGAGGCAGCCATTAGAAAAGTTAGTAATATGGAGTTATTCGTGAGGTAGCCAACTCTTGTACTGTAAACATCATTGGCTAAATCCCTACTGTTCTTGAGGAAGTCATGCTTTTTTTTTTTTTAAATGGCCTTGTTAATCACACAAGATCAATATCTAGTTCCTTTAAATAATAGGCAACGTTGTAAATCTGTTTTTAAGGGGGAGGGGGCAGACCATTTCACTACTGGTTTACACAAAATGATACATGCCCTTTTTTCCACCAGAGTTTCATATCAGTTTGGCTTGGAAGTTAAAGGTTATAAAGACTTTAAAATAGCTGTGATCAAGTGGCTGAGTAAAATAGCACAACAATAGTGTGTGTTATTGGGGATGTTTCTCTGCCAAAAAAAATGTACACAATTTATACGTTGTTCTTGTCTTTATTTTTTTCTTTTTTGTGCTTTGGGGGTTTTATTAATTTCCATGGTAACATAGAGGGAGTTGCCTACAGCTAACTTGACTGATGTCCTTTTGGTAGCTGTAACAACACGCAGGTGCCACACCTGGCTACGAACAGTGCTGTGGTTTGAGCAGCTCTCTGCATCCAAGCAGGGAGGGAGGCTGTTTGGTTGGGATCCCTTTAAATTGTGGTGTCAGGAGAAGGAGGTGTGTCTGCACAACAGCTCATATCACAGTCTGCAGGGTCCTCTTTGTACCTTAACGTCGTACCATATAATATATATACCAGTTAGCTCCATCTTACTGGATATGTATCTGAGGATTGTGGCCCTGTCTGTCATACTTCTCCCCCTTTTAAGTTGTACTAATATGGTAGCAGCTGTATAAGGCTGCTGGAGCTGTTGTGAGATTATAATAGAAGTATTATATTCTTCTGCTGGACAGTATTAAATAGAGCAATACATAGAGTTATCTGCTAGATTGCAGTACTAATAGTAGTGACTTAGTGACTCATATTAGTGTTGTTATGATTTATTTTAACAATAATGATGCGGAAGTGGTTCATTATTTTGAATTAATGCACTTTAACAATAAAAAAAATCAAAATGGAAGCCAATGCAGAGAACTAAGTGCATTATTTAAAGGTGCAGTATATAATTATCATTTTCTTGAAGCACATATTTATTAAGAATTAACTTATTATTTAAAATATTCTAAAGTTTTGTTTAAACACATTTCCACTAGGTCATCTCGTTGGGTGGATGTAAAAGCACAGCTCCCAGATCTTCTGCATTGAGCCACTGAATTCTCTGAGTACGGTGTGGTGTGACATGACCCCCTACCCGGGGAGAGGAAAGCAGCATGCAGACAGGAGAGCCCAGACTACTATAAATATGTTCACTTGTATCCAGGAAAGCTGAGGCCAGAGCACCTGAAACACAAGAGTCCTTGCAGGGTTTGGGGTGGCAAAGCCGTTTTGGGCAGACAGTTGGGGGTGCCTGGCTGCCATTTACCTTGCTTGAGGCTGGTCCCCAGTGAATGCAGACTCGCTGCAAGGCTCAGGTTAGTGTGAGGGCTTCAGGATCTGCCTGTGAAGCACAGGCCAGCTCTGTAACAGCCATCAGCCTGGCCCACAGCTCCCTTTCTACCTTGCTGGCTCCAGCTCTGGCTTTTGCAGGGAGGCAGTTTGCCAAGTTCCAAGCAGTGCAAGGGATGACACAGAGTGAGGGTACCTGCAGTACTGCCAGGGTTTCCTCAAGCAGCAGCCCAGTGTCCTATGGCTTGGTTGGTCCTTTATCCTATCTCAAAGGCTTCATGGCCCCCTGAGGAGAGGCCAGAGCCTGTGAATGGGCTGCACAGCCATGCTTGTGCCCTCCCTCCTCGCTCTGCCTCCACCTGCACCAGCTAAAAGGATGGGGCACAAATGACCTACTTGATGCTAGAGGTGCATATGGACCACTGCCTGGCATGCTGGGCTTCCTGCCTAGTGGGAAAGCTTTGGTCTGAGCTTCCCTTTTTCTGGTGGCTGTTCTGACTGCTTGTGTTTAAAATGGCACTTTTAAAGCAAATAACCACCGATGCAGTTTCCCTCCCCCTCCCATCTTACCATTGTCACAGCAGCTCTCACTCAGTCTTTTTTGATTCTTTCAACTGAGAGATACCAGGAAAATAATTATTTTTTCTGTCAGCGAGCAGCTAGTTCTGGTCAGCTCCACTGATTTCCAGAATAGCAAGCCCTTTCCACTGTTAGCTGTGAAACAGAGTGAAAGGCCTTAAGCTAAATCAGAAAAGTTGACTCCAGGGCAGGAAAACCTGGCAGGGCACCTCACAGGACAAATGTAGTGCTAGAAGTGTTGTAGTTCTTTTCTAAAATGCTGACATTGCCTTAAGCTTTATTTACTAAATTTGTCAGAACTGACACTGGATCAAGAGCAATATTTAAGTGTAACGTACATCTCAGTGAACACTCAATGCAGAAATCAATCGTACTGTTTAAATTCCTCTTTTTCTGGTTTATTCTTGAACCAGATTGTTAGGAAGAGCTCTGCAGGGCTTGGTCAAAGCTATTTGCAGCTGAAGGGGGCCCTCCTCCGGGGGGGAGAGGCGGCTGCTGTCACCACGTTGCTCTCACCCGCTGTCCGTGCTTTCCAAAAAGTCTTGAATTTGGACCAGCAGAAAAACCAAATTCCCATGCCAGAGAACAAAATTTAAGAATGTGAAAATTGTCTTGCTGTATACTGCAACTTTAATAATAATGAGCACTTCTGAGTTCGTTATTGAGGTTTATATAATGCCTGAAAAGTTTAATTGCTGGTTTCCCTTGACTCATCTTTCAAAACACTTTCTCATAACAGCAAGAGTAATGCATTTTTGTTAGCAGCCCTTCCCTGTGGGAGGCAATTGCTGTTAATTGTTTTATCTCTCACACCTTGCAATGGGTGGGCGTAGTTATACCTACCAGCCCTTGCTAGCCAGACTTTTCAAGATAAAATATAGGATGGGCGTGTGTCGGGATGTAACTGATGTGTTGACAGGAAGTCTTTAAATCAATGTGTACAACAGCAAATGCACAATAATGAAGGATTGAAATTGGCTCACAGTTAGACTCCTAAAAATGGAGTTTCACATCTGCACAGGTATAGCTAAAAAATGGATTTGGCCCTTGTGGATACACACCCCAAAGACTCTTTCCGTTATGATGCTATAAAGTTTGACGAAGGCATTATATAATTGTTTTCATCACTTTCAGATCTTAATGAATCGTATTTTATTGTAATATATACTCATTGCTTTCCTCAGTTAAAAAGAAAGTTACTGCTTTTATCTTATATGAAAAACAAGGGAATTTGATAAAGCATTCATTATTTTCATATTACTAGTATTAACACAATAGACCTAGTACTATTTAATTTTAGATCTTCATAGCTAGCTTGTCAATAACTCATATTTTCCTGTGTTGTATCCTACTAATTTTTCTATTTTTTTTCCCAAATACTCTGCATTCTTGAGAAAAAACAAATCCAATGAGTGGATAAGTGCAATAATCATAGAATAAACAGGCCCCTCATCCAGGACTTGGAGTGGAACGTGCAGTGTGAAATGTTTGCAATTCTCTATTCATGCACTCTTAGAGGAAAGGGGATATGCAGGGGAGGGGGCAGCTGGATGAAAACAGGACCCTTCGGTAGGTGGAGACTGATAGCTGGGGTAGTTTGGGGTGGGAATGGCTGCTTTTCATTAAAAAAGCATCACCTGTTACTGAAAGTATAAGGATTATGCAGTATGTTGCCAGGACTATGTATAGAATGTGCATTAACATCATTATCAATACAGGACGTCTGAGCTGTGCTTGTAATACTCTGTATGCCATCCATGCATGGTGCTGTCTTCTGGTATGTCCGCTGGCTACGTCCTCTGTTATGCTTCAGAATCGATGATAAGTTCAGAGAGGAAAATAATTCTGCTGGTGCAGTCTCAACTTTTGATACTGTGTGTTAGTTGTATTTATTGCAAGAGCTATGGGAAAATTTTTACAGATCCTCATTTCTCTTTTCTTTCCTTATTGTTAACCTAAGGGAAAAAAAAAAAGTCCCTATTTTATCTAGGTTAGTTGTCACCTGCAGAATTTCACAACTGATTTAGGTATTGAGTTCATATTTCTTGGCTTGCAAAGGCTGATCTCTCAGGTCCAAAATAAAGTTGGGCAGAAGCTTTGCTCTTCAAAAGAGGGTTTGTTTTAAATTCTATTTGAATAGAAGAACAACTTCCATCTGTCCAAAATAATGTGACTTTTCAGGTAGCAGCAAAATCTACTACCTTTGTAAAACTGGACTGGTTTTGTAAGGTGCAAGAGAAATGTGAAAAGCCAGAGCATTTGATTGTCTGAGCTCCAGGAAGTGCATGTCCTGTGGCTCTAGTTCATGTCCCTGGAGAGCAAGTGTACCTCAGCTTTCTGCTTAGCTTCTGTCCTGCTGTTCTTAAGTTTGTCAAAAAAGCCTTAATACTACCAGAGACCTTTGCATTCAAACAGAAAAACTGAATTCTGCAGCTGTGCTGGAATAGTATCATTTACATGCTTTGGGAAACCTCTAATATTTTACAGACTAATCTGGTTTTGAGGAGCCAACTTAATTCTTTCACATGCTCTTGTCTAAGCTGGCAAGAAGTCCATGAGCATCAGAGTTGCACTGACAGAAGACCCGCAGTGGAGCAAAGCATCTTGTGGGCACTCAGCATGGACCATTCTCAGCAACAGCAAGTGCCTCCCAAGGGTGCACAGGACCACTGAGCCTTGGTGCTGCTATGGCATGATCCACTTCCCTGCAGGTCTTGCAGCTTTTTAAAACCAACTAGAGCTTTGCTGCTATTTTCTGGTGGCTTCCCATCACCGGTGGTTCTTTCTCTGGCAACTTCAGATGCTATTTAGCCACATAGCGAAGTGCTGTATATAAATGCAGTGTTTAATAGCTGCTAACAGTACCAGTATGATGGTCTGAGAGCAAATGTTTGTGTAAGTTATTTTATTTTCATTTACTTTTAGTTGCTTGCTAGAAGCAGGGACCACCAATGCAGCAATGCATGGGGAATGTGTCTGCACACTTGAACTGTTTGATGGCCTCTGCTAGCTCTGCCCAGTGCTTGTATTTCTTTTTTCTCTCCCTCTGTGCTGCTCAGTGGTCATGTCTGTTGTGTGTATCTGTAATATTCAAATAAAGTACTGTATGTGGGGCTGGATCCAGAAGCCCCTGCAGTCATCTGACTTTGGGTTGGGATGTAGGTTGCTGTTGATGTTTTTCCTCCTCTTAGATGCAGCTGGGAGCGAAGCACAGATGTCTGTAAAAAGTCACCCATAACTCTGCTTCAGGGTGTCGGTTTTGTGGGGTATGCATGCATTGCCAAGGATGGAGTGAGGGCATCTTTTTTCTTGGGTGCCCTCACATCAGGGCCAGGGCTCCACAGCGATTCCTAGAGCAAAAGCCATGCCACACTGCATGCGGACTTGATTGGCGTAGGCAAAACAAATTAGTCTCCCATTTTAGAATGTCAGGGCTGGGCTGGTCCCATCAACAATGTTCTTCATTTGTTCTTGCATCAAGGTAGTGTTGATTCTAGTTGAAGAGTGCAATTTTTTTTTTGTTTTGTGTTTATTTTTTTTAATAAATAAATTTGATTTAAAGCTTCACACTGGCGTTTTACAGACCTGTTCTTGTCAGCATAAGCCACTACTGTCCTGAGTTGAGACTCCTGTTTGTTATTGAATCAAAATAATGGGAATTATGTTGATAATTTGGAAATAAATTAGAGGTAACTGTATTGGCAGGGGAGGGATGGCTAAAATATGAGGAAAAAGATGCTTCTAATAAGTCCATAAATTATTGAGTCTGACACTGCAGGTGCTTTCTGTGTTATAGATGGGTTTAATACATCACTGCTCTGTGTTTAGGATTTTTCATTATTGAGAAAAGTTGAATTTTTTCACTCCGTGATATACTATGACAATCTATATCCTGAACCAGTGATCCACCAAAGGAAAACAAACATGGGTTAGGTGTTTGTTGTAGTTGAGGCAGTTTGTGTGTCTGGGAGTTTACATACACCGAGGTCAGCTGGTGGAGTGGGCAACAGTGGCTGTTCCAGGCCTGTTCGTGTTGGCCCGCTGTGAAACAACCCTGTGCTAGTGGTATTTCTGGGAAAGTGTTTGGTTTGGTGATCTTCCCCTGATGCCCTGGTCCTTGCTTGGTGGAGGGGAAAATAGAGGGGAGGGAGAATCACTTGGCATTGTAGGAGAATTTTTGAAATAGAACATTTAAGGTTAAAATAAATATTTCAGGCATCTCCAGATATTTCCCTTCAAAGCTGTGTTAGTGACTCTGATGTCTGAAATTTAAGCAACACAGCAGCTTTCTCTGTGCAAACAGTTCTTCTGTGGTTTGAGACCTTGTTCTTAAACTGCTTCTGGGTCACCGGGGAAGTAGGAATAAATTTTGAAAATCCCATCATTACCCTTGGGGTTTAAACCGAAGGAGCATCAAATTAGGTTCAGATTCTAGGTCCCCCTGAGCATACAGATTTGGTTTGTTTCCATCCTCTAAAAGCAGGACAGAAAAGAATAGTGCAGTCACTGGAATTGTATCAGTAAACTGGAACAAATAATAAAAATTTTAAAAGGAATTAAAAATAAACCTTTTAGAAAATGAAATATTTCAGTGACTAGCTGACTTAACTATTTCCTGTCTTGTATTTTCATGGCAGCAAGGGGGGAGTTATAATTGTTTCCAGTCTCAACAAGGAATTTTTCTGCAGCATTCTGAATAGACTTGCTGAAAAGACTCGCTCATTACTCATGGTGAGTTCAAACCTGGAGTATTGCAAAAGCAAAGTGCGTGTAGCATTACAATGACTTTTTTTGTACCAAGGGTCCAAACTGAGTGTTGTGGGGTCAATAGTGTACAGCGCAGGTGCATTTCTGCTGTCTGGCTAACTTCACATTACATCAATGCCATTCCTTTATTGCAGATTTAATTGCAGACAGCAGTGCTCATTACTCTACTTGCCATGTTTGGGGAGAATCAAGCAGATGAGCTGCCTCAGTTAAGACTAAATATCAAATTTCATGTCAGGAGAAGTCTTGCCAGTGGTTTGGTTGATTGCTGCTTAGGCTAAAGTTGAGATGCAGATAACTCAAGGTGAGTGTTGAAAGGAGCTCGGGTGGATATAAACATCTATAGCTGTTTCCAGAGCTGTTAATTAGCCCAGATTGTCTCTGGAAATGGTGGGTAGTTAGTTACTGGGAGCCTAAACCTGTTCTTGAAAGAAGGCTGAAATCTGAGCAGTTGTGCTCCTTTCTGTTAGCAGAGCAATTGCATGTGTTTGGCCTGGAAACTCCTATGGGTTTTGCTGTCCCAAATTTCTATTTGACAAAAAAAAAAATTATCTAGGCCTGGTCTAAGTGAGGTTTTGCAGTGGGTTTCCCGTGTGGTTGATGTTCTTAATGTGACCTTGAATATTAGAAGCTGTTGTCATTTCTGTGTTGATGTAGCACTCTATTTTCTAGTGGTTAGGTGGTGGGAATGTACCTGGTGGGAGCCTGGGAGAGTATGTTGGTGACCAGAGATAGAGAAACGTGTGGCTGGTCTTAGTGTTTGTGGTCAAGTTGGTGATACTATTTTGTCTTTGTTTGTTTTCTTTTTAAAATGGGAACCATTCTGTCTGTTCTGGTTGGGAAAAGGTCTAGAAGTTGGTGTGGTTTCTGTTGCAGTGTGAGAAGGAATAACGGAGTTTTGTTGGTTTTTTTTTTTTTTTTTTTTTTTTTTTTTTTTCTTTTTAAGAGAGTTTATGGGCAGGAGTCCATTCAGTTTGTTTTGGGTTGCAAGTTAAGCCAAGCAAGGAAGAAAATGAGTCTGGGGAAACCCTTTTTTTGTGGGTTTGGACCAACAGCTTTGGACCATATTTTCTTGTGGCCTCTGATTCAGCTCCATTAAAGGTAGTGGAGTGAATATTGTTCATCATGCAGATGCTAGAGCTTTGGCCAACTATTGATTCTTTCAGAGCTGACAGGTATTTTGACATTCACAGCATCACTCCTTACTGTGCCTAAAGCAAATGCAAGCTAGAGACAGAAATAGTAACTGCAGCCTCATGCATTGTCCAATTTTAGTTTAATAAACTCAAGATGGTGACCGGTTGGATAAAACTGTTTGTACAGTGAACTGCTCCTGCAAGGGTCCAGATGTGTTTGGGTCTCTGAGATGCTTTCCTAAAAAAGGAAATCATGTCCATGACAGAAGATTTTGCCTTTCTCAGTCATGCCAGTACAATTGAAACCCAAAAAATACTTTTTTTTTTTCCCCCATTTAACAGTACCTTTTGCCACTGATGGTAAGAGTTATCATTAATGAGGAGTCAGATGCCCCAATCCGTCTGAATTGGCACAAAACAGAAAAACTTTTTGTGACCAGTCCCTGAGTCTGCATGTAAACATGGTAGATTTTATGCAGATTAGAGTACTAGTTAACAAATTTGAGTGGGACAACACAAAAGATGCATTGTCAGTGGAAAAAAGCTAGCTTTCCTTTTTGCCAAGTGACACTGTAGAAATGTCCCTCAAGCTTTAGCACAGGTCACCTGGGGACCTGTGATGATTTAGCTGATGCATATGGTACTATGGGCCTGGTTCTGTGACTGGGACAACAGAAGTGCATTTCTGTCCCAGTGAGAATTAATGAAATCATCGTAGCACAATGTTTTCATTACTCTAGGTTTGTCAGTGGTGTGGGGAAACGGTTGTGCAAAGCGTCTTCCCTCTCATCCAGACTTGCAGACTTTACTTGACTTCAGTGTCCTGTCCAGAACTGTTTTCAGTCCTCGTAGTTATGTCATAGGCCAAGTGCAGTAAATGGGGGGTTGAATATCACCAGATCGGCCTGTGTCTGCTCTTGTCACAGGCGTGGTTGTCTGGGTCAGGGTTTTGCTGCCCTGTGTGGGACAGGGGCTGCACACGTGGGGCCGCCCTCTTCTCCGTGACTGCTGAACAGCCACGGCCATGTGTCATGTCCCACTGCTTGCTTGGAGAACTGCAAAACAGTATAAAGCAATTTGAGGGTTTGGGGCTTTCTCTAAAGCAGCACATTCTGCAGCAGTGAAGTTAAAAACAATGTTTGGGAGATTTTAGTCATGTTTGTGCCTATAAAGGTGAAAACTCTGCATGGGTCATCCAGTGAGAAGTGAGAAACACAGATTGTCTTAGGCAATTGTGCATGAGAAGATGCAGAGCAAAAACTTCAGATTGCTGTGCCTAAAAGTAGATCTTGGCACTTCTCTTTAGGCATTTATTAGAGCTGGTGGTATCTTGGAATTCAAGAGCATTTAATAGCACTTAATTAAGGCTGCTGAAAAACTCTTAGAGGAAAAGGACAAATTGAGGTTCTAGACACTTGTAGAGGAGGGAGTTGCAATAAATGAAAAATACTGCCTGGTGCTTTATGAACTTAATTTTTTTTCATAGGAATATCACAGATCCTTGTGACTGCACCCTGGCCCACACAAATGCTGTGGCACAGCAACTGGGTATATGCACCTCTCCGCAAAAATTAATAACCATGCATCTGTGACAGGCACGTGTGTATTGGAAAAGATGAGCCTAACAAGGGCCTGGAGTAAATTATGTTCAATAAAAGAGCTCCTGATGTGCATATTCCACATATGCTGAAATAACTTGCATTTATGCAACTTCAGGTCCTTCCAGGCGTCTTCCATCACACACCCTGACAGCATGCAGGTGCTGCAGTCTGCTGGGTTTTGGAGGGTAACAAGTGCTAGTGGAAAGGGAAATTCAAGATGCACAGTGTCACTGCTCTTCCTGCTCTTCAGCCATGCCCGAACTCACAGCTCTGCTGGGACAAAGCAGCATCAGGCCCTTGGCACAGTGTTTGCCATGTCCCCCAGGACTGAGCTCAGCTCTGCCAAGCACCTAGAGTGATGTTTGGTGGTAGTGTGCATGGTGATGAGTCTCTTCTCAACATGTGTGCAGCACCAGAGGAGGTTATGAGGGACTGCCAGAGTTTGAGGGCTGTTTTCTCAGAGTTATTACGAGTTACTGCAATGTGAACCTCTAATGTTTTCAAAGACTCAGGCAGAAAGGACTTGCTAAACAGACTGTACCTGTCATCTCCCAGTTCATTGATTGCTTGGACCAAAGGTGGTGCTAAACCTGATCTTTGTCTGTAATATTTATACTTTGTTGGACTTTTTTTTTTTAAGTGTTTGATAAAACAGATGCAGTGTCCTTACATAAGAAATATAGTCCCAGCTTGGGACATGGCAAAACTCACTGGACCTTCAGAGTCCAGAATTGTTGCTTGTTAACATTTGAGCAGGCTTGCAGTGTTCTGGGGGGAGATGGGAAAAGGGTACTCTATCTTCAAATGCTTGCAGACTGTAAGAATTGACTTGTGATTTTTTTTTTTGTTTGTATTTTGTTTACACAGCCTCTTATGCCCTAAGGAAAAATAAATTTTTGACTTTTTAATTGTGATCCAATTGGTTTATTTTATTTTTTTGATTTTTTCAGTACTGTTTTAATTCCACTCACGTTCGTCAAACCACTGAATTTAGCTTTCCCATAATAACTTACAACTTATGTGTACATGCAACTGTGAATTTCAGTTTAGGCTTAAATGTATGAAGGAGTTTCTCTCATCCCCTAGCCCTGAGTTCTTATTGTATGCTGTATTTTTGTCTCTTTTCTAATCCACAAAGTTTTATGGACTGTTGACTTCTGCCCTCAAACATGAAGACCTTTTGTCTGTGTTGAGCAAGGTCTTAAGGTTTAAAATATGCTGTCAAGATGGTTTTTGAAGAGGGGTGTTGGATCAGATCCAAAATAATAAGAAAAGCATCCTTTTACATGAGTGGCCCTTTGGTTCTGTGATGAAAGGGTTGTTATGCAAGTTGGGATGAGCCCTTAACACCCCGGTATGCAGCCTGCAGAGCAGGTGGTGCTTGAACATGAGATATTAAGGTCTGATCCTGCAAGGCTGCTGGGCCCTGATGATTCCTGTTATCTAGCTTTGAAGGTTGGAGGCCCCAAAGAGCTCAACAAGTAGAAGTTCTTCGCTATGTGAAGCAGCAGATGGGTAAAGCTGAAGTTTCTCCTAGTGACTCCCCACTTCTTGTGCAGGCCATCTCTTGGGGATGCAGAGGACAGTGGATTAGGAGATTTAATGGCAGAGCAGGTTCTAATAGGGCACGTAACAGTAAAGGGGAAATGAGTTTGTTTTCCAGTACTCCAGTCTCCAACTTGGCTATAGGAGCCCCCTATGAAGTGTTGCCTACTTCCTCATTGTCTGTTAGCAGTTTGCAAATCTGTAGCTTAAAAGGGGTCACCCCTAGTGCCTGACTTACACCTTGGAAAGCAGGACTGCAGAGGGGCGCTGGCCCTCCCCAACTTTTTCTTCCTGCAGCAGAGAATGACCTTGCATGAACGCATCCCTCGTTTTAGCATGGTGCTATGTCTTTGTTCCATGATGTGGCACTTCATGAACATCCTGCAGAGAAATGATTCTCGCTCAGACTCCGAGATGAGCCAGCTCTCATCAGAGGCATGGTGTTTGCTAACAGCACCCATGAGATGTTACTCTGTTTGGGCACATAGGCAGGTAATGAAGGAGTCCTGTTGGGGCACACCAGCTCTCTGAAGGATGCAAGGAATTAGATTTGAGGCAGCACGCAGTCCTGTGCATTTTAAGGTACAAACTTAGTGACTAGTGTGTCTGGGAACTGGAACCTCTAGCCTAAGGCTGTAAGGGCTTTTCCGGACTGGTGCAATGACCACATACTAATGTATCTCCATGTATATTGCAACCCACTGTTAATTGCTCCTTCCATTCCCCATTTTTCTCTGAGAGCCACCACCAGAGTTGTGCTGGACTCAGACTAAATTCCTCTGGTTCTACTTATGTGTATTTGAAGTATTTGTGAAAAGAAGTAAAACCAACCTCAGGAGAGGTGGGGGGAGCCGTTAGAGGCTGTATGCCGTGCCGGGTACAGAGCACCAGGTGGCGATGCTGGACCAGCTCTGCCTCCCCTGAACCACTTTCAGAGCATCCTACCTCTCTCCCTCCTTCCCCCAGCTTCCTCTCAACCCCCGCAGCGCGGCCCGTGGGCTCGGGCCCAGGCTGAAGCAGCGGGAGGGCAGCGGCGGTGGGATGCCGTGTCGCTGGGGGAGGTCTGTGCTGTGCTTGGTCTTGGTGGAGAATAGCTTGGGAGCGATGGTGAAATTGCAGCTCTGGCTTGGATTTGGTGAGTGGATTGTGGTGGCCTGGGGAAGGAGGGTCAGGGCTGCGTGACTCCAGCAATGCTCAGCAGCGGAGGATGCAAAGCTCGCTGGGGCTGTTGCACACTACAGCTGCGAGAGGAATGGCCAGGCTGGGGCTGTCGGAGGGGAAGCATGGGAGTACTGAGCCTGGTCCCTCTTGCTGCTGCCAGAGCATTAGCACTTCACTTGTCCTAGTAAGTGGCAGTGGTTGAGCTCAGCACATCTTGGGAGGGGCTGTCTGGCAGGTCTGTATCCCCAGTTTCTAGGGGCAGTTTGTGTTTTGCAGGTCTCCTCCTTGCTCCTGGGAGGAAAAGGAGGCTTCCCATGGCCGGGTTGTGGGCAGAAAGGGCTTTGCAGACCCACTAGAACTCCTGTCCTGGGGAAGGCAGGAGCTGGGCACAGCTCTTGGCGTGCAGCACAGCTGTGTGCAGACTTGCCTTGTCCCAACAGCCAAGAGCTGCTTGAGTGGTGTTGGAGAAAGCTGGGGTGCAGAAGTTGTTTTGCTTTACCCAGCCTGGGAAGTTTTAGGGCACTAGGGAGCTGTCAGAGTGGAATAGCTTCAGCTGGAGAGGCTGAGGAGACCTCACCTCGGAAGTCCTAGTCTGTTGGGAGATGGAGCACCCACGCTGAGGAAGAAGATGCCAACTTAAATATGTCCTGCAACGGGAGAGACTGATGCAGACAGTCTCTCCTCTGCTGAAAGTTGAACAAAAGGATGGGGAAGGAATCTCACACAGCACTTTTGTAGGTGTGCTCCTGAGCAGATCCCTACAGCAGAGGAGCTGCTGGATTTGGGAAGAGCTGGTGTAACTGGAGAATCCCAATCCACTTTGGGTCCCTGTGTCCTGTGCTATGTGCTGAGGAAGCACTTGCATCTTGCCTCAGAATCTCCTTTGGCCGGACCACAGCTTGTCAGTGGACCTTCTCAACATGTTGCTCAGATTAGGGCTGGGATCCTCCTGTCAGGTGTTGGACTGTCATGTTTCTACAAAACTGCAGTGAGGACATCTGGCTACATTGCTACTGCTCCGCCTAATCTTCAACCCCTTCCTTACCTGGCTTCTACGAGGCTAAGCAGCATGGTCCTGGGTTTCCTCGCAGCACACTCTTGTGCCAGTGAGGGCTTTTTTATGGTTACAGGCACTCACGAGAGGCTATACAAACAAAGCAATGAGGAAAGAAGCTGTGGCTTCTCTTTGGGGAGAGTGTGAAGAGGCTCAGGAGCATGGAGCTTAAGCTGCAGGAACGTGGTTAGTCCTCGCTTTTACTTTCATGGCTTCCTTTATTCCTTACATGTGTGTGGGGTCCCTCAGGGGACCAGCTGTCAATACCCCCTCATCCTTAAGCACTGAAGGAAAGTCAGAGCTCTCTCCACCCAGCTCCCCCCAAAGATGCTCTAATGCCACCATTGCTCTTGCCTCAGCCTCTCGCCACTCCACTGCTCAGTCTTTTGCCACACTTGTGGAAATGGTAAACACTCAGCTGTTCGTGCAGCTGCAGGATACCTAAATCAACTTTATTCACAATCACAGTTATCCAATTTTTCACAATGGGTTATTCTTCTCTTTAAACAGAACACATAACATCTTAAAGTAAAGCAATGAAAGGCAAAGGACACAAAAACACGGAGGTACATGGGAACCTACACCAGTCAAACAAAACAAAAGGTTAGGATTGTTGTTAACTGCTTTTGCTGTTTGGTTTTTTTCTCCCTGGAGAGAGCCTTGCTCTTCTCCTCCCTGCTCATAACCAGAGGCCAGCTGATGCCAGGAGCAGGACTTAACCCCAATTTTTGAGTTCAGAGGCTGGGGGATGCTTTCAGCTTCTGCTAACTCCTAGAGTTTGGTCCACAGTAAAACACACACAGTTATATATTAAAACACTCCGAATTTGAAAGGTGATAAAGGTATCACACCACTGCACTGGTACCCATGGATGGAGTTTCTTGAAAAGTAAAATGTACCTGTTGGCTTGCCCTGTGTGGAGGGGAACCAGTCCCACTGGCATGGTGAAGGCTTGGGAGGCTGCTTATTGCACATTTCCCCACATCCACTATTTCATCAAACATTCCTACCCCTTAGGTTCCTTCTCTCTTAAATCTTTGTACTGGAGTTTGTATAATTACTGAAACAGGCTCCCCGTGTCTGCTGCTCCTGGCTCTGTCCTCAGGCACACTGACAGCTGGTCGCATGCCTGCGGCCGGGCTGTGCTGCTGGCATGGCTGCTGCCACCACCCCCAGACCCTGCCAGCCCAGCCCCCTCCCACCCTTCAGCGAGGGCACAGGAGCCATGGCACTCCGGAGCATTCAACAGCCACCTTCGAGTGCAGGGCAGGGTTAGGGCTGTGTGTGAGAGGTATGCAAAGAGATAACATAAATCCCTGTAACCAGAATATCAGCCTTCAAGTGAGTAATGCCTGCCTTCTGGGGTGGGCTGGGGGTGGCTGCAGCCCCCCATGGTAGGCTGCAGTGCTGGCAGTGCCTTTAGAGAAAGGCTCTACAATGCACTCTCCAGCTGGCAGCCTCTTCCTTCCTCAAGAGGATGGGGGGAGGACATGTTTTCAGGCACTCTTGGGAGCAGCCTCCCCTCCAGGGAGCAGTCGTGTACATTAAATGCTTTTCTCTCTCTCCCACGTTGTTCCCCCCTGTCCTGTCAGTGGCCATATGGTTGAGGTGCAGGAAAAGGCTCAGCAAGAGGCTTGTGTCGCTCCATGGCTTTCCCTGGCGTGACCTGGTGGGCAACATGGCAGGGTGAATGCTGCTGCTGTGCCCCAGCCCTGATCCCCCCTCAGAGCCCAGATGCCACTTCTTCCTCTCGTGTAGCCCTGGAAGGCAGCAGGATGGGGCCAGAGGGGAGCAGGCAGCTCCTGCCGCTGCAAGCCCCCTGCCTGTGCCCCACGGCCTGCAGTCCTGGGCCAGGCCAGCGGCCATGGCGGAGTGGCATTTGTCACAGCAACCATGGGGGCTGCCCGAGGGGCAGCAGGCTTCCCAACTGGGGCAGGCAGGAAGGCTATTTATTTAAATAAACCAAAGCAAACCAAACCCCTCAGGCTTTGTTGTTGTTGTTGTTGTTGTTGTTGTTTCCTTTCTTCCTAGCAGGTAGGGACAGCCTCTTGCTGCCAGCGGGCTGGCTCTGCAGGGCTGAGTGCCACCTGGCTGGTTTTGTCTTAAAGCACAGTGATAGTTACCAGTAAATGAAACCTCCAGACACGTGGGTTTATACATTCTTCCCCAGTGGGGTTATGTTTTTTGTTTCTTTTTTTGTTTTATTTTTTCCCTCACAAGTGCTGTCTGGATGGCAGGGGGAGGAGAGGCGAGGGACGCACAGCTCCCTCCCCTGCAGGACCATGGGGTCAGAGATGCTGCCAAATCCCTCGTGCTGCCTGGAGACCTTCTGGGACAAGCCACAGCAAATCGGTGGTGCTGGGGTTTGAGAGCCACTCGTCGTGCAACAGGATGGCAACAGGAGGTGGCTGGACACTGCTGGGAGGGAGCAAGGCCAGCGCCAGTGTTGGCTGCCAAACCTGCCACAAGCATCTCTGCCAGGGAACAGCAAGGGAGGAGCAGGGGACAGCCCTTGAGGGGCTGCCATGGGGCTGTTCTTCTGCCAACGGACACGGGGTGGGTTTGGCTTCACAAATCCTGGGTCCTTTTCTGCACTGGCCCAGCCTTTCCACTGAGAATGCGCTCATTGCACCTCGCTTGCTGGGTCAAAACTTGCCTCGTTCCATCCTTTCTAAGGGGCTTCCTGTGGTCATACTGGTCACACATGGAAACGTGTTGCTTGTTTTCTCCTCGTCTGCTATGCTGTCCTCTGCACATGGAGGGTCTCCAGAAGGAGATACGTAGCACTGAACCTTTTGCCAGCTTCTGTGCCTGCTAAACATTGGAGACCCATCCACTGTGCATGGTGTAGAAAAGGGATGATTGCACCAGCTAGGGTTTTTTGAGATAAGTTTTAAAATCCCCAAGGTAGAGTAGTCTGTCACAACTTCCCTGACATACTGGAGTTCAGCTCCAGGGCTTGCTTAGAGGCTAGAAGAGCAGCATGTAAGCTTGTCTCATCTGCTGTCCATGGAAAAGGGGATCAGGGTGGTGGGGGATGATGGTTTTTCAATCTCGTGGATGATGAATTCTAGAGACCAAGACCTGTGTTGTTTCACATCCTCCTCCCACCCGCCCAGTTCACACCACAGCACCTGGTGCTGCTCTAAGTGCTGCGGTATGTTTTGATGATATCTTTGATGGCCCGTCTGCAAATGGGGCAGCAAGCATTGGCCATCTTCTTCAGCTTCAGCCCACACGAATAGCAGAGACACATGTGTCCACAGGAGTAAATGACCGTGTCTACCATGTTCTCGTAGCAGATGGTGCATTCGTCTCCCCAGGGCCCTGAGACAGACGGGGAGACAGGTGACTCAGGCAAGCTGATGGGAGAGTTGGGAGCTGTGCCTGAAACACAAAGAACAGGGTCACTCATGCTGCTGAAAATCTTGACATCCCAGGGTAGTTCCTGCCCTGAGGCCAGCTACAGAGGGAGGAACCATGCCCTAGCAGAAATGGATGCTCCAAAATCAGGGGTCCTCCCTGTGACCTACTTGTCCCACAGGCTGAGCCCTGGTTCACACCCCAATGCTCAGGGCAGCAGAAAGGCAGCATCTGCTGGGATCTGCTGCCCACACAGAGCAAACCAAGAGATAGCTATTCCCACACAGCAGGGACAAAGAGCAGTTTCATGTTTGGAAACCACTGTCTAAGCATTGACAAAGAAAGAAAAATCGGGAGAGGTGGATCAAGCCATCTGGTTTGAAAAGGGAGAGGCCTGGTGGCACATGGTGGCAGCAGCTCCCAAGGCAAGCAGTGCTTCATCTCTAGGGCAGGTCCAGGGATGTAGAACTGCAGTTCCTGGCTACGAATCACCCTGTGTGGATCCTTCAGGACAGAGGTGTGGTGTGTCTTCACCCTTCAGGACTGCCTGTGTGGACAGTATCTAGCTCATAGTGGGTCATTGCTTCAAGAGCCATGAGGGGCTGCAGTAATTATGCTCGTGGCACATTCATAGTGAGGCCTCACCAACAAAGCAAGATGAGATAGCAAGATAATGAGAAAATTTCTATTTTTTTTTCCCCAAAAACCCGTTAAAAATCTAAATGTTTGCTGTCACCAGTTTTAAGACTTGAGACTGGCAGGTACCTTCAGCAAAAAACACTCCTGGTTTGGACAACAATGACAAGCATTTGGTAAATTATATATCCCACTATCAATGCCCTGGGATCATGCATATGCCTGGGGTTTTAAAAATGCTGCAGAACAGCCTATCATCTTTCTACTGCATGTACATTTATCTAAATCTCATGGGAATTCATTGGGATATTAGAAATATCAATACTGCCTTTTTCTGAAGAAGGTCCTGAAGGTAGGTGGAGAGATAAAGGCGGGCTGTAAGCTTGCTCGTAGCTCCAGACTAAGCTAGCATGCAGCATATCACTGCCACACAGCTCTCCAGAAGGAGCTGTGCGTCACAGGGCCACGCACATCACAGAAACTCTGCTGCCTCCCCTGGGACCTGTCATGATGAAAAGGATTGGAGAAATACTGCTGTCTAGGCATCTAAGCAGCTTCTACGTAAAACAGACAGAGAATAGCCTTTGCAGAGGCTCTCCCTTCCTGAGGGAGCTGACAGGAGATTTGGTTGATCATTGTGGTTTTAGAGTCCTTCTGGGAGACAAGCGTGAGACTGTGAAGGGAGGCAGTACAGGAGTGGGCAGGGGGAGGCAAAGGAAAGGTGAGGGGGATCCCACCACACTTACCGCTGACAGAGCTGCAGAGGTGTCCAGAGCCACATGTAGACAGTATGGGGTCAGAGACGCCACTGCAGAGGACAGTTGGGGAATTGGGTGTTGACGTGGGTGAGCTTGGTGTGGACAGTCCCAGCCGCTCGGCTAATATGGTGGAACCTGCATCATGAGAAAAGAAACCTGCAGCTACTTTTAAAAATTGGGGCTGATGAGGCAGTGAGGATATGTATCAGGGGGCACAGCTCTCAGTGCTTGTCAGGATTTATGTCTCATCAGCATGAAATCAAGGGAAGATACAAAGGAAAAAAAATCATATGCTTTTTTAAATGTTAACAGCTGGCTCTAAAGAGACACTGGGCTTCCACAGCCCCTGAAATTTGCTGGCACTCCTTTAGCCATCATAACCCTTTGTTTCTGCCCTTAAATACATCTCAAGTCATCAACTGCAGTTACTTTCCTTAGGGTTTCACGCTGGTATGTGCCCTCAGCACTCTATCCAGTGATGGACCTTTAGCCAGTAGAGGGAGGACACAGCCTGCAGTAGGGTGGGATGGACTCCAGCACAAGAACTATCACCTTGTCAAAGCACTCTTTGCTAACCCAGCACAAATCTGCATCATTCCAGGCTCTGATAAATTCATGCAGTCACTCAAGGACTTCCCAGAGACAAACACGAGGGTTTGGCAATCAGGAAGACTTATCTCTGCTCACTGCTCTGCCTCTTTTGTAGGGTGGCTTCTGTCAAGAGGTGGGAATAAGTCACCAAAATGCATTTGGTGATGGGATGAACAAGGACACCTCTCCTCCCATTCAGGGACATTTTCTACACTCCCTGCATGTCTAGATGTGATGGCTTAAGAGTGCAGAGCCCGTTCGAGTCCCTTCTAGGTGTCCCCAGCTGCATTACCTCCAGCTCTAACTGTCTACCATCACCTCTGCATTAGTGGGCTGTCTGCCAGAAAATCCAGCTCTGCCCCACAGCCTGCTTGGTGCCCTCCCTCCGTCTCAGTCTCTTTCTTCATCTGTTACAACAATAAGTATCTTTAAGCCCCTTCCCCTTCAGAAGGAGAAAAAATGGGAATGCTTCAAACTCTGGCTGTTGTAAAGGTTTCATAGGGGAATTTCATAGTGAACAATGCAGCCTGGTCTTCAGTAGGCCAGTGGTGAGACAGAGACACGCGCATGAACAAAGGATTTCTTGGTGCTACGCCTATGGTTTTAAAGTTTCTAGTTCCCCAGCTGAGAAGACAACCAGGGTAACTCCAAATCAGAACTAAAATGCTAAGACTTCTTCATGTTACCATATAAGGAGTTGAGAGATACAAAGGGTTTGGATCGACAGTGTCCTCGATGAGTCGGAGGCTACTCTCCAGGGAAAAAGCAGCAGTAGGAGGCCAGGAAACCCCCATGTGCCTGAAAGGTCCTTCAGTTCCTATTTACAGGGAGTCTACCGAGCCAAGGAGGACCAAACCCAGGGATCAGGGACTCCAAGTGCCAACTGTGGATTGTGCAAAAACCCCAAAAACTCAGCAGCATCTGATGCCAGATTCTCCTGCCCTTTTTAGCAGAACAAGACTGAGCAGTTTAAGTGTAGCATGGGGATTGAGGGGGGGGGTCACATTTGGGTCGACATCTGTTCTGAGTGCTGTGTATGGGAGAAGCAGCAATTTGCTTCAGCCTTCAATCCTTCAGTTTTACTACCCCTCTTCAAATGAGGAGTACTTTGCCCACAGGCACAATCTGAAGTTGAATTAACCTCTATAAAGGGCTTTTGGGCTCTCACAGTTGAGATGCTGTAGAGAGGCATCTCCTTTATCACACAGACAGGAGCTGAGGCTAGAGTTTATCTGAGTAAATATGCAAAGAGAATGATGTAGTCTCTAATGACAGCCACTAGCAATGGCCCTTCCCCTCCAATCTGACAGACAACTTTAGCAGAAAAATTGCCCTGTGGGTAACATACACTGTAAACAGGCCCAGCAGGGGCACAGATTTCAGCTCGTTCGCTGCACATAGAACAAATATGAACACTGAGCAGCTGTATGTTTTTCAAGCCTTCCCTCTCCTCCCTGCAGCCCACTGCCATTTCTTCCATTCAGCCGGCACACACAGCACATTGCATTTCTGACACCAACATGATCATGTCATTAAATGCAAAATAAAGACTATTAGGAGCATTTTTCTTCCTGGACTAACAGGAGAATTTGGAGGTGTCCCAAGTATCAGAGAGTATGAACTGATGAAACATGCAGTCAGCAGCACAAACAGCCTTTCCACAGTGCAAAGAGAACTCGTCAGTGCAGGAACTGCAATCTTCTCTGGTTGTAGCTGGTCTGAACCTTACCCAAGACTCAAGGGCCAACACACACCTTCCCAATTCTTTCTTCTAACTCAAGGTGCAGCTCTTGACTTTTCTCCAGGATAAGTATAGAGCTTTGTTTAAAACAGAGTTCCCTACCAGACAAGACCCATTTCTCCCTTGGTGACAGAAAAATCAACATAAGACACATTGCTCATGCTGTTAATACATTGCTGGACGGTGTGCAGATACCATGACAAGGAGCATGGAATGAGATCATGTGCAGGGTGGCCAGCTTGGCTTAACTAAAACCAGATACATGTGCTCAAGGCCAAACCCGCTTATTGTGTGCACTGAGCTCCCACCAAGAGCTAGCTTTAAAAACCGTGATTTTAAAAAATTAAATAATTCTAAATAAAGCCATTTAAATAATCTTCCTCTCTCTAAAGCCCCCAGATAAACTGTCTCTGCTGCTAACCTCTCTCATGCTTGATCTCAAACATACTGAACACACTGGAATCACCTTTAAATGGATTCTGAATCAATTCCATTTGCTGTTTTTATCTTTGCGAAGTCCAATTATTAGCAAAATCCAACACAGATTGACTCTTTCTCTGCACTTCTGTCATTGCTCTGGGAGAGGTGCAAATAAATGAACCTATATGTCTACCCACAAAAGGAAAGACGGTACTATATTTTCAGTAAAAGAGAGCATTACCATGGAATGTACAGACAATATCATGCCAGGAAAGGCTGCTAGTGTGCTAAAGGTTTGTAATTCAAAATGATCTTGCCAAACTGGAAATAGAATCAGAAATAAATGGGATGGTATTCAATATGATCAAATGCAAAATGCAGCATTTAAGCAAAGATAATCAGCTATCCAAATACAAGACAGGGAATTAGACCATTCAATTAGAAATACAGCTGACTTATAGAAAAGGCCTGGGAATCACTGGGGGTCACCAGATGATCATAAATCAACAGTGCCATCCTGTTATGAAAAGCTTGTGCCAATCCAGGGTCATATGAGGCTGGTTAAGGACCGGGGCAGGAGCCTGGAGGCACTGTGTATCTCTGTTCCTGGAAATACTCAAAACTCTACTGGACATGGTCTTATGCTAACTTGGAAGTTAGCTCTGCTTTGAGCAGGAGGTTGGATTAGGTAATTCCCAGGGGTTCCTTCTGACCTAAAATGTTGTATGATTCTGTGATTTTTAGATGGCAACATTTTTCAGGCTACTAAAAGGAGAAAAGAAACAATCTGTTCTTCATGAAACTTCTGGATAAGACAAGAAATCATTGGTTCAGACTCCTAAGGCGTTTGCATTAGACATTACGTAGATAGTGAAGCACTGTAGGGCAATCTGACTTCCTACAGAGTCTATGGCATCTCCATCATTAGAGCTCTTTAAGAACAGGGAAGGTGAAGTACACAGTTCCTTGGGATCCCATCCAGCATTTATGATTTTTATGAGGGTAGTTCTCTGTGTCCATAATTGCCCTTTTATAGCACGTCCTAACTGTGACCAAAATGCAGCAGCTATGGTCCTCAGAGATACTTTTGGTTCTGTGTCTGTTGTGGTGAACAGGGTGGTTTCCCAGAATATTGCAATCCACTCTCAGGGGACATCTTCTGAGGCTATCCCAGCTTTTAAGCATCTCTCTTAATAGCAGCTGTCTGGGGAGAGCTGTGCCACTGAAGGACTTACATTGGTAAGAAGGCCAGTTACAAAGTCAATACTCTCTAAACATACAGAAATTTTCAATTAACTCTCCTGCTTAATTAATTTACAGAAATATATTTTCTACATTTATTTCTCATAACAGAACGATTATGTTGACCTGTGTATTACTGAACAGGCCCTGAGAGACTCACAAAACAACCACAACAACAAAACCAGGTGGGAAGAGCAACATGCTGTGTGTATTCTCCTGAATATGCTTAGGGGTATTTCTATGATGCAAGTAGAGAATACAGGATCTCCCCAGGGCATCTCTGTGGCCTAGAGCAGGGAGTAGCTGCCTCAAAACTGTTCTGCAGCTATTCCCAACCCGTTGCTAGCAAGCAGTATATTAAGACTCCCAGACTCAAACAGCTGAGATGGAGAGAAAAGTCAAGTAATGCCAAAAAGCATGTTGCTTCCTTATGACTGCTGACTTTGGATCACTGAAGGCTGGGAAGCTGCCAGCTTAAGGTGTTCATAACACATTTCTTAATCTGATTTCTGTTTCTGAGAGAGGTGATAGAGGGGCAGGGCCAGTCCTGGGACTCAAATAATGACAACAGGCTGAACTCCATCAGACTGTGAAAAACATCCATCAGCCAGTGAAAGGTACCCAGTAACTTCTTGGGATTTGATCAAGGCATTCCTCACATCCCAGTGTGGTGAGGAGTGTTCATGTTCATGAGGAGACAAGAGTAAGACTCTACCCATTTTACTAAATCTCTGTCTCCCTCTCTTATCCCTCTCCTCTTCAAAACTAAATTCAACATTATATAGTCCCATTGCACTTTTTCAGATCTTAACCCAAGAGGCGTGCAAACACAATATTTCTGTCAGAGCACTGGGACTGTGCTTGTGGAAGTCTTGCAGAAACCAGGCTCCACAGGCTGAAAATGTCTGCTGCTTTGAAGTGTAAAGGCCGTATTGCATAGCTTGGAGACTTTGCTTTTAAGGAAGAAAAGAAACAGATGAGCAATACCCAGTGTTTACTGGCTGCAAATAGGAATGAATATCATGACTTCTGCCCCCAAAATGCTTTCTGTCAATACCAAACACCATCTGAGGTTGTTCATTTCAGCTCCTGCTATTTGCATTACCTGCCTAGGCTCTTAATGACTTATTTCACAAGCTTTAAAAAAATAATTTATAACCACTCAGTCTGCAATCCAGAGCTATCCTTTTTCCCCCCTTTGAACCCATCCAACTTGAACTGTGTTTTTTCCTGGCTTACAGGATGCTGTCAGTAAATGACCACTACTGTCCAACTCACAGCTCACATAGTTTGATCATCTTCACCTTTTAAATGGGCTTTCCTTACACATATCCATCCTAAGGACTATACCATTAACTAAACATTGTACCTAAAAGACAAGATATGGGAGCCTCCTGCCATAGCTTCTAAGGAAGATAAAGTCTTACACAACAAACTTACTTGCCCATATGCTGAGTATCATATGGAGCACATTGACAGCCCCTTCTCTTTTTATAACACATTTGCTGCATAAATAGGTCAGCTAATAAAGATCAGGTTATTACCAATAGTAATCACACATTTTTCAGTGTTGTTCCATCTATCCGCAGGTCCCAGAGCTTCCAGCACACAGTGGAAAAGATTAGAACAGCTGCTGAAATCTGGCTGCAGCCTTCAACTGGCATATTTAAGCATGCTCAAGAGAGCTGTGCACTTCTCATACATTCCAGTCCAGTGAGCACTGGGCACCTGACAGTCATAATCATTTAGATGCCTTTCAAAACTCTCAACTTGATTTCCCTTTCTTAGAAGCCAGATTTTTAAGCCTGTCACCTAGAATAATTACCCTATCTCAAAAACCGCTCAATACCTATTCTCCCATTTAACATTTTTAATGTATCAGGGGCATTGATTTTCTTATATAAATAGGATCAAAGTTCTTTCAAAAATCTAACACATAAGGAAGTTAACCCTGTAAAGAGTCATATCTTTGCTTAATCTTATCTGCTACAGATCTTTGGCTTTATAGTGATCACTAGTCTGTGAATACCCTTAGTAAATAACTGTATGCAAGACTAGTAGGACTGGGACCTCAATTTTGGTCCTTACTGGGCATTTTGATTCCTTTACTGGAAAGTCTCCTCCATATGTCTTTTTTCTTTTTTATTTCTGCTCATGGATGTAGCTTTTGTAGAACTTCCCCACTTTATTTTTTCCTCTACTCCTTCTCATTTCAGAAAAAGTGAGAGAGATGCTTTTAACTATTAGAAAATGCAGACTAATGGAATTACGCAGCTATTCTATATATTACAAGAGCTAAAGCCCATACTGAAGATGCAGTGGGAAACCTGGAACAGTACAATAAACGTGTATTCTCTTGACCTTGCAATCTAGTGGCAAGACAGTGTACTAAGATCTCCTTGGTACTTTCCTCTGTCTTCTCCCAGGAAGAAAGACGAAGTTTGGATGTTGCCCAGGCAGATATCAGACTAACACCTCTCCCTTCACACTGATACTAGAAACCTTGCTATTCCCTTGGTGGCACATCCACTAGAAGGTGTTTTTTTTATCAAGACAAGCTTTGCAAGAGTAAAATCCTTCCATGTTTTATTTCAATAACTATTTTCCACTAATGCAAATGTTCCATCAGCTGTGGAGAGAGCTGCAAACACAGTTTCAGCAAGACAGTCTCAATGTTAAAATGACAGCCCTACCCACAGCATGTTTTGTGCTCCAAAGAGCAGCCATATACTTTTCTGTACAGTATCACATTTTCTTGCCTCCAGCCAAGGCTGCAGGAGAGCTATTCTGTCCCCCAGGGCCACTCAGGTCTTGCCCAACAGAGACTTTTGAATCCATCATTCTAAAACAAAGGAACAAAGCACCTGTTGCTGCATGGGCACACGGTAGTTAAAGATCAACAATAATGTTAGGGAAGGATGTAAACATATCCATCACTTCTGAATGCTATAAAATAAATGTATTTACGCAGACATTTGTTATGTTCCCACGGTGATGGGAACAATACTGCATTGACCAGAAACCAGAGCTTCCTTCCCCAGGGGCTCAATGGTTTTTGGCCAGCCATGCTCTCAGGGCCCAGCCTCTGTGCTGCAGCTCTTCTCTGCCTCTCAGGTGACCAACATCAGTTGATGATCCATGGGGGTTTTTTGCAATCAAGTATTTCCTGGAGGATTTAAAAACTGCTCTGAATAGAACAATATTACATTTTGTTCCTTACAAGCCCATGAAAACATAAGGGATTTTGCATTATGCTACAGAAATGTCCGGAAATGGGTCAAAAAGCACGCTGGAATATTTTGCATGCAAAACTGTAAGGCCTGTGTTTGCAGATGGGTGTCAGACAACCACTGTTCAGAGAAGCAAAAGTTAGATCCAAACCACATGGGGAACAACAGTTTAGACTTTCATGGGGATCAGAAAAGAAGTGTACATTGTGGCTTCCTAGAGCATTGCTCTCTGCTGTGTCCAGCAGGGCACCAGCACATCTATTACCCTCCTGCACTCATACGCACACTCCAGCTAAGCAGGAGAAACATGAAAGCTCCAGACACCACTGAAGCTTTTGATTCAGCATCTCTCACAGCCCAAGCCCAATGTGTTGTCTGAAAGCAAACAGCACACAGTAAACTTACAGGGTATCTGTCCTGACTTGGCAGGTGAAATTCAATGGTTACTCAGCACTTGATCCTGCAAAATCCTGAGGGCATGGACACCATGCAATGAACGTCTAGCTGAACTGAAGTGAAAGAGGCTCTAATGGGGCTCCATCTCTCAGTGTGAGAAATACTAGAGCAACAAAGCATCCAGACAGATGCTCAGATCAAGAAGAGGTAAAAAAAAGAAGCCTGGATTAAGCAGCTGAACCACATGAAAAATGAGAGTTGGAGGTTTTATCTTGTTAAAGAAAAACAAAACAGAAAGCCCTCTAAAAGATCTCAGGTATTAATTACCCTGACCAAAAATGTTTCTGTTCATAAATAGCACCTTTTCCAGATCCATCTCAAAAAGGCCATTTGGCTCAGAGTACTGAGGAGACCACGGCAAATGTAGTTCTGTGAGCAAAAGGAAAATTGCTGTCTAACTCAGCACCTCCAACCTCTGTGCTTCTGGAGGATGGACAAGTATAAATTGGGTGGTAGATGCATACAGGAAACAAATACTTTCACTTTTCTTGGCCGGCATGGCTCTGAATTTCCATGGGACACTGCTGGATGAAAAGACATCTGACAAAGAAGGAAAAGAAAGAGTTTAGTCTGCTATGTCACTGTTACAGTAGGCAGAATAACTAACTCATGCCAGTGCTAGTTCAAAGAAAAGGCAGATTTTATCTGTCCTGAAAGACAAGTTGCAATTCAAAGAGGCTGGTATATGATCCTATATCCTGTATATTCACGGTAGGTGGGCAAAGGTGTTATGAGATAAGGGATATCTACTGCATCCAGGGGTAGTTTATTATCCCAGTGATGATAATAATTTCTGCTCTTGTGGAGGAGAGTGTGCAGAGGATTAGATATTTGGAAGCCCTGGGGCTGTCATTTAGAGGAGGGCAACTTGCATTTCCCAGCCTTTACAAAGATGCTGGCTGATACCTCAGTACATGGGCTAATACTCACTGACTTGCCCGTGGCAAGTGTGGCTTCATTATGTGCCACATGTGATGAGATCTTTAGGGGGGTGGTACAAAGGTGCCATGAGCAGGTATTAACTCTGACATTGCTGACAGTGACCACAAAGGACAAGCATTTGACTGCGTCAGACTCTCCGTGACTGTGCAGTTTTCCCAGGCACAAGTTATAAAGCAGCTTGCCCTCTCTAACACAACAGCTTCTCTTTGTGCTAATTCACCTTTAAAACAATGCATATAAAACAGGACGTGAATGGAGAGTCCTGTGCAGTGCTAGAATTAAGCCCAGAACTTACAGACGATGTAATGCTCTTGTGCAGCTCTTACAACTTAAGATGAATAATGTGTACTTCACTTGCAATGAAAGATAAAACCCTACATGATAGGACAGTTTATAAAGAGGCATCAATTAATACAAGTGGATTTCTTTCCAAAAGGCACTGAATATTAACCCTTTTCCTTCCCCCCTAGTCTGTAACACCATAAAACACCAGCTACCCTGCAGTCCATAGGAACTCCAGGCAGTTAAGTGCCCCACAGCACAGGCCTGTTAGATCTCAATCAGCTTAATGAGGCCATTTTCCATACAAGTGGGAAATATTTCCAAAATGATAAAAAACCCCCAACAACATGGAAGATAAAACTCTGGGGCACTTCTAATTGAACATGTATTAAAGGAAGAGATTCATTACATGCATTTCTGTGCAACAATGTTATGCATTTATCAGGCTTCTCTCCTGCTGCGTTGAAGTCAGCAATTTCCACATGACTGGAATGAACCCAGGTGGAGAAGGGTTAAGTTCCCAAATGGGTGATGTACTGGCTGCCTTTGAGATCAGAGATGAGAGGTGTGTGCAACTGCAAAGAACTGTCTTCTCTCAAACAGGAGAAGCTTATAAATTCAGAGCTGGAGAACCAAGATCCTGGATTCTGCTTGCCTGTGTGAGATACTTTTCTATAAACTGTATCTACTGTGCGACTTGGGCAGTGTGTATAACAACTCTCCATACCAATGGTCATTTAAATATTTTGTGTGCTTGCTGCAGCAATTGCATGTGCAAGGTTAGTATATAACTGCACCCAGCGTAGAGAAGTTTTTTTGGAAGGGACAGATACTGTGCCATGAGATGGTAGAGTCCTGGGGCAGTCAAGGAGCAACTACAGGCTAAGAGAATTGTTTACATAAGAATGCACAAAAGCCTGGGAAGAGAGAGGGTAAGATAGGATCAGCTCCCAAAAAGCCCTAGAGATTCTTGGGAGGATCAGTGCCGCAGCAGAGACCAGAGAAAAGAGGACAAAGTCTCCCTTGGAGATTATCTAGAGACAGTAGTTGCAGGAGCTGTATCAGCAAAATAAGTGCAGAATCCTGGGATTCAGAGGAATAATCCTGGTTAGAAAGGAGACAGCGGTCTTCAAGGCGCAGACATGGCCTGTGAATCACTAGTGGTCCGTGGAGAGCTGGTCACTTGCCTGGGATGGAACTACAGTCAAAGAAAACCAAATGGGACAGTGTGATGAATGTCCCGGAAGGAGGCAAAGTAATTTCTCCTGGTAAACCGTTTCTCTGTCACCTAAGCAAACCACTACTCTGTTCACCTGTGAAAATGCAACTCTTTTCAGCTGGTTCCTCAGGCCAAGGGCTCTACTGCAACAAGGACAGCACTACCAGAGCTGCTGAGCTTGGCCATCAATGAGAGTCCTAACGGGCACAGCTTTGAGTAAATTCGCCTGTAGTGGGATTGACTGCAGCTTGCCTCTACACACTGCCACTGAGGCCACTTGAGAGCAAATTTCACTGTTGACTTTAAGAGCCCTTTGCCAGCACCTTTTGTCCCACAGTACTGTGCTGAACTAACTCCCAATTTGGTCCTTTGCCAACTGAGGTTGTCATAAATCCCAGGGAACCAAGGATTCATAGTTGTTCTGTCTGCAAGTCCCTGGTCAGCTCTTTCTTCCTCACTCCCAAGTTTTGAGCCCATTTACCCATTTCAAGAAAATCTGAAAGGATGGAAACCTCAGCAACAACTAATTTCTAAATATTTTGCAATGGGCAGCTAAGTAGGAGCCCCAACTCATATGCCCACAGTACGGGAGGCAGGAGAGCTTAGCCCACACACTCTATTTATCCAGCGTCACTGTGAATACACACCCACACCAAATGCTGGCTCTTGGGTTGTTTTTTCCAGGCCTAATGCTGGCTCTTGGAGCTAGCTCTCAGCATTAGGAGAGATCCAGAGAGCTGCAATATTGTGCAGCTGTTCTGGTGGGGCTGGAGTTATTGAAAAGCATGGATAGAAAGGACACAGATAAGTTGGCAACTCAGCTTCATTAGTATGACTGTTGATGGAACATGTTATTTCATTGCTCAAAAGAAACTTCAATATTACTGGAAAGGATGAAATTCACAAGGGAAACCACACCAAAAAAAATCAGAATAAAGGAGATGAAGCAATATGTTTTATATGCTGGTGATTCACCCAGAGACAAAAGAAAATGAAAGAATATCCCCAACCATTTGGATCCCCAAATACTAAATATATAAACTTATTGCTGTGATAGCTCCTCCAGACATGAGTCATACATTCTAAAATCTTATGGGGTCAATCAATTTAACTTCATAAATGAATTACACCACCAAACCCAGACCAAAACCAGACCGATGTATCCAGACTGGCTCATTTCACCCTTTCAGAACTGTCGATAAAACTGTGTGTGAGCTGAAATGCTTACCAGCAAAAGCTGAAAGCAGTAAATCACATTTAATAGACTGGTTTTGTCAACTGTACAGGAATGATGCCTGAAAAAAAACACAACCCAAGCCTGAACTAATGGAATTCCTAAAGGATAAGCAAAGACTCTTTCATTTCTACATGCCTAATGATCTGGGTTTCTGTTTGGTTGTCTCTATGTGCATAACCCACTGAATTTCTGAATTAAGACCAGCACTTTACATATAAAATATTTAGAAGGGCTTCCAATCCTGACAAAAAGATCTATTGTCTTCCTCAATAGCTGGTTCCTGTAGTTAACAGCCCCCACTTATGTTTAATTTAAATTTGTGTCCCTTCATTTTCCAGCAGCTTAATATTTTTATGCTATTATCTGCTACATCAAAGAGCCCTCCTCTTTCATTTATCTTCCCTTCATGTGGTCAAATTGCCTCTTAACCTTTTCTTTGTAACAAATTGACATCCTTCCACTACACACTACAGTTTTGTTGGGATGACATAAAGAAAAATCGTGTTTCCAATCTAGTCTTTATTTTCATCTTTTTTATTTCTCCTACAGCGAATATATTGCCAGTATATGATGCCAGACTGATAAGATGGAAACACAAGTCAGAATTGTTTACTACCAAACCAACCTCACACCACCCTCTTCTCTTACAGAGGTCTGGAAGACCATCAGCCTGGGTAGAGACGGTCTCCCCAGTATCAAAATTAGGAAATAAATGTTGTATCCCCAACACTGTGGTGGAATAACCGCAGTCAGCAAATGTCAGCTTCTGTGGTAAAGCCACAAGCCAGGAGAGACCTGAGCTTGGTCTTGCTCCAGGTCAGGACCAAATAACTATCTCAAGGAGTGAAATGTAGTATCTAGTGATCAAGACCCTGAGCCATCTTGTTCTCCGAGTCAAAAATAAACCTCCTCTAGGAGCAAGAGTGGCATTGCTGCTTTCCAACTTTTCCATCATCCAAATGAAACACAAAGGCTGGAGAAGCAAAACCAGCAACTTTAATTTCATTTTATAGTTGGCTATAGTATTGATGTTCCCTTAACACTGCGTAACATTATTTTGATTAATCTAATAATGGTTTACCCCAGAAATAGAATGACATCTGCTATTTAAGACAGGTTTGGCACAATTATGCCTCTTGCAGTATTTGTGTCTCATTTCTTTCAAGGATATAGAACTTCAGTTTTTCTATTAAAACTAGAAAAAGATTACTATAAACATGTCTTCTTCTGTGATATAAAGCTCAAACTACAAAAGACAGATCAGACAAAATTACTCTACGTTGCATTCTGAAGATGAAGCTTGTCATTAGAAAGATGAACACTTTATATTCTTCTCACATTTTCTAATATTATAACGACAGTTATTACGGCAAGCACCATAATCTGTTCCACTGCAGTGCAAACACTGCACATCACCTTCCTAATAACATTGCAAAAGCTAGGGATGGGAGTTCAATATGTTTTTTGACTTCTGTTGGGATATTGCTGATCCACATAATTACTGCAGTTGCAGAGATGTGCGGTGCTGGGACGGCGACAGTGCTTTTCTCTGGGCAGTTGCACTGTACTAATACGTTACTGGGACTGTACCACTCCCACCATTGTTATACTGGAAACATAGGTCTGAAAAACTCTATTTGTATTATACTAGACATTAGGAAGAAATTTTTCACTGTAAGGGTGATGAGGCAGTGGCCCAGGTTGCCCAGGGAAGCTGTGGATGCCCCATCCCTGGAGGGGTTCAAGGCCAGGCTGAATGAGGCTTTGAGCAACCTGGGCTAGTGGAAGGTGTCCCTGCCCATGGCAGGGGGGTTGGAACCTGATGATCTTTAAGGTCCCTTCCAACCCAAACCATTCTATGATTCTATGATTCTATGATTCTACGGTTCTATTTTAATACCTGTTAAAGATTACAGACAAGCTCCAATTTCACAGCTTTTAACTGGGAGATTGCAGCTTGCTCCCCAGGCTGACATGGATAAAGCTGTACACTCAGCAGGGTCCTACCCTTTCCTCGAGAGAGGCAAAGTCAGCATGTCTGCTTCTTCTCACTTACATCTCACTTCAGAACAATAGCTCATTTTCAGCTTCTCTTCCACTGACCAAGGCCAGAAAAGTCTGTTATATGGTCACAAATACAGGTAGTGAGGAGTTTTCCAACTCAGGAGATGACATTTCATGGATCCAAAAGCAGATTTTTCTGAAACATGCACTGGGAGTGTACTGGTTTGGGCTGAACTTGTGAGCAGGCAGGGAGGAGGTACACAGGGTATGTGCAGCAGGAGGTTTGCCCAGGATGCAGGAGGCCTGCATTCGAGCCCATGCTCTGTTGAATTGTGTACAAGGACATGATTCTCTCACTCTGGTGAGACACATCCTCGCTGCCCTGTTTCAGGACCTATTGCAAGCAGGCTATTCACTCTGTGCGAAACTGTCGGAATTGCTGATATCACATGAAAGGAAGCACTGGTCGATGACTTAGTTTTACCAGCAGCTCAATGACCTGAAGATGTTTTCTTTCTAACATATACAGGAGCATTTAACATCCTACTTTACAGGGATCTGTTTGCCTTCACCTACCATTACGACAGTGACGTGTTGGTGGAGAGCAGAGCTAGCCATGGATTACGTACAGTACCCACAACAAATGTAATCAAGCTGAATTATCAGGGATTGAGTCTTGGGCTCCTGGAAATAAATTGCAGTATTACATTTGTCATCTGTGAGCCTTTAACAGCCATAAAACACTCACAGTATAGGCCTATGGTCAGCTTTAAGCAAATTATATAGGGCATTTCATACTGTGATTAAGGTGAACTGGACCCTGCAGACAGATACATGTGTGTTCACCACAATTTATCTTCAAAGACTGTTTATAAATCCCGAAAAAGGAGGAGTTGGTTGGTTTTTGGATTTGTTTGGTTTTTTTCCTGTTGGGTAAGAGGGGCACTTTAATAGTTAGGATTTGAAGCAAAAAGGAATATATTTAAAGTTATATGAATATAACAATATAAACAAAAAAGAAGCATTTTAAAGTCGTCTCCGGTTAGAGCAGTACCAGGAATTACATCATATTCTCAGAATCTATCATTTACTTTCTGACACTGAAACTAGCAGAACCATGATATGGTCCAAATTCATGGCCAAACACATCCTACACTTGTGTCCAGCACACACACAGAGAGACACAAAAAAAAGTAAATTTGATCCTAAGCAAATGCTTTTTCAAGGCTTTTCCCTCCACACCTTCAAAACATGACTTTCAGCATTTAAATGAAGTACTTCAGATAACAGAGCTTAAAAAAACAGAGCAAAAATATAGAATCACAGAATCATAGAATGGTTTGGGTTGGAAAGGACCTTAAAGATCATCAAGTTCCAACCCCCCTGCCATGGGCAGGGACACCCTCCACTAGACCAGGTTGCTCAAAGCCTCATCCAGCCTGGCCTTGAACACCTCCAGGGATGGGGCATCCACAGCTTCCCTGGGCAACCTGGGCCACAGCCTCACCACCCTCACAGTGAAAAATTTCTTCCTAATGTCTAGTCCAAATTTACCCTCTTTTAGCTTATACCCATTACCCCTTGTCCTCTCACTACACTCCCTGATAAAGAGTGTTTCCCCATCTCCGCTGTAGCCCCCTTCAGGTACTAGAAGGCTGCTATTAAGTCTCCTCAGAGCCTTCTCTTCTCCAGGCTGAACAACCCCAACTCTATCAGCCTGTCCTCATAGGGGAGGTGCTCCAGCCCTCTGATTAATTTTGTGGCTCTCCTCTGAACTCTCTCCAACAGGTCCATGTCTTTTTTATGTTGGAGGCCCCACATCTGAACACAGTACTCCAGGTGGGGTCTCATGAGAGCAGAGTAGAGGGGGAGAATCACCTCCCTTGACCTGCTGCTAATGCTTCTTTTGATGCAGCCCAGGACACAGTTGGCTTTCTGTGCAGCAAGCGCACACTGCTGGCTCATGTTGAGCTTCTCATCCACCAATACCCCCAAGTCCTTCTCCTCAGAGCTGCTCTCTATCCATTCTCCGCCCAGCCTGTATTTGTGCTTGGGATTGCCTTGACCCACATGCAGGACCTTGCACTTGGCCTTGTTAAATTTCATGAGGTTTGCATGGGCCCACCTCTCCAGCCTGTCAAGGGCCCTCTGGATGGCATCCCTTCCCTCCAGCGTGTCCACCACACCACACAGCTTGGTGTCATCGGCAAACTTGCTGAGAGTGCACTCCATCCCACTGGCCATGTCTCCAACAAAGATGTTAAACAGCACTGGTCCCAGTACTGACCCCTGTGGAACACCACTTGTCACTGGTCTCCACTTGGACATTGTGCCATTGACTACAACTCTTTGAGTGCAGCCATCTAGCCAGTTCCTTATCCAGCGAGTGGTCCTTCCGTCAAATCCATGTCCCTGCAACTTAGAGACAAGGATATCATGTGGGACTGTGTCAAAAGCTTTGCACAAGTCCAGGTAGATAATGTTTGTTGCCCTTCCTCTATCCACCAGCGCTGTGGCTCTGTTGTAGAAGGCCACCAATCAAGAGAAAGAGTCCAGCTCTTCAGAGGTTCATCAACTTGTATGAGCTGCACTGCCTTAAACAGGGCTGGAGGACAAGGAAACCCCTCTCCTGTTGAGCTGGTCAGTGCCCTGCTCTGTGCCCCACCGGGATCACGAGACACAGGGCTTCCTCTCTGCTTGCCAGCCTGCTTCTCACATATGAGCCTGGGGAAAGCAAGGGGACCACTCATTTTGGGAACCAGTCATGCCAGATAGCTAACACACAGAAAAGGGACGTGCACCTCATTTTCCCTGCTGGCTTTGCCCTACATTAGCCCAGCCCAAAGCACCTCTTCTCCCCCTTCCTTGCTTCTCCTAGGTCACTGGTGACTCATCTGTACTTTAATGGAGGTCTCTGAGGCTTAATTCATTATCTGAAAAAGATCTTTGAGACCATCAAGTGAAGGATGTTAGAGAAGTGCAAAGAGGTTAAGACTTGTAACTCATATCCATGTGCTACGTATGTGACTCTGCTTTTTTTTTCTTCCTTTATAAAAACAAAATCTGCACCTAATCCTAGAGCAAGGAGGGAGTCGTTCATTCCCTCCACCCTTCCCTGCGATGTAGCCCACCTCCCCTTGCTGTCTTGTGCATGAGGTTTGGAAAAAGGGGGGTCTGACATACCCAATAATCGAATTTGCGTGACTGCGCCGTGTAAAACGAAGAACATCCAGAGGGGCTGGGAACAGTCCACGCAGACCTGCATGCCAGTGCCGGCACCGTTGTGACTCAAGTGCAGCTCGCCATCCGAATTCACCATAAATCCCAAGATGTCTCCGCTCTGGAGGGGCACCACGACTCGGCAGATGGCCCAGAACTCCTTTCGATCAACCAAGGACTCAGGGTTATAGGGGAGGTCGCTGGGGCGCAAGGTGCTGGGGTCGCAGGATGTCACCCCGTAGGACAATGTCCCTGTGCGCATGGTGTTGGACTTGTTGATTTTGACAAAAATGGTTTCATTGATCCGAAGGGGTCTGCTGGTGAAAACCAAAGTCCTCTCCTCTCGGGCATGCTCCAGACGGGCCACGGTTTGGTCATCAAGGATTTTGACATGGGGTCCCCGGAGATGGTGGAAGCGGAGGTCGCTCTCCAGCTGGGAGGGGAGGAGGTGGGAGTGCTGGGAGTTGAGGGAGTTCTGTGGGATGGGACACGTGGTGGCCGTCACATGGAATGTCTCCTCCTGCAGGTTGAGGTCGCACAGGCTGACCGAGAGGCGCGTGTCCTCCGTGTCCCGCCGCAGCGAGGGCCGGCGGATGGCGGTGAAGGAGCGGGGCCGCAGGCAGTCAGGAGGAATGATTTCACTGTCTGTGGGGCAAGAGAAAACAAAAAAAAAGGGGTCACTTCAGAGAAAATGAAATGTCCAGGAGTTTGCAAATCACTATTGGTTTGATTGATATGTTTAAAAGGGAAAATCAGAGACTTGCTGCCATTAATAAATTTTCCCCTTTAAAATACGGAAGCAGAGTATCATAAAATGTATTTGCAATCGATGCTGTTCTTGTGCTTTCCTCACCAGCACCAACATTTTCAGCTTCTGAGCAGGCAGACTCAAAATCAATGTAAAGAATTGACAAGGCTAGGCTTTCCTTGGAGAGGGGAAGCAGAGGATAATATACCCTGAACATTCCAATCAATATCTATACAGGCTCCAAGTTTTCATGCCCTCTTTATTGTCTGCAGTAGTTCTCATAGATCTATATGAAATAAATCTCTTACTACACCATTTTTATTTTAAAACAAATGCTATGTTCAGTTCTGATTTATTTATCATCATATGAAATTTAATTAATATTCCTGTATATAACTAATCATTAGCATCCTCGTGCTGACTGCAAACCAGTACAGATACACATTTCACATTTGCAGAACTTCGGAATACGCAGTTTTCTATAAATAACTTACAAACATTTATTATCTCCAACCTAAATAATTAAAAATCAAGCCCATGATGTATAACAAAGAAAGATGATGCTTACATATTCAAATCCACCAGTGGAAACAGAATTGCACCTTATCCTCTTTGTTAGTCTCACCTGCTGTTTCAAGAGCTAACCATCAATTTATTTGGTTCTTTTTCTGAGGAACATAATCACCTACCTTTAATGCCTAAATTACTTTTTTTTTAACATGTCCTTAGCTACACTGTTGCCATAGAAATTTTAAAGAGCTATATACTGCAAAAAAAAATAAACAGATCATAAATTAAGCTGAGATAATGCAAAGATTTATACTTATGCTTGACTTTCTGAACTCTTAGAAGCCCATAGCACCAAGAGACTATTCACTGTGAGAAAACTGAGCATGTGGGTAATTCTCTGCAAACATTGTAACAAGCTATGATCCATACTGGGTGTTCCTCGGCAGGAGCTATGCCTGAAAGCTCCTGTGGCTTCAAGCCTGGGGCCAAATGCTATGAGGTGGGATGACCCCACACAACACAATTCCCCACAGGTGACACCAAGCAACACCACCAGACCCCAGCCCGGGACCTGCCACAAACACGGCACAAGGTGGAAGGACCAGAAGATGTGGAGGAGCAGAAACTCGTTCCTAACCCACCTGCTAAGGCCTTCTCAGTGGGCACCTCTTCCAGCCACATATCTTTGGGATTTTCTTTTACAACAACGAAAGAACAGGACCTTGGGTTATCTGAGGATTTTCCAAAGGGGATGCACCCTGTCACAGTACACCAGAGCAGTGGCTCTGTACCAGTACGCCAAGGAAAAATGCCAGCTACTGAATAACCAACATCTCCTGCAATATCTGAGGTCTGACTAACAGCCTTCCCTGCCCTCCTCTTCTGGGAGCCCTGACAAGAGCACACCCACACACAGTTTGGCTTCAGTGGAGCTCTTTGCTTTGCTTAAACTGGATTATTCCAGGCTCTTCTTTAAATAAACTGCTATTACAAGGGAAGCAGAGTCTCAAAATAAAAATGGCCTTCGTTTTTCATGTTTGGTTTTCCCCATACTGATATTTCAGCTTCTTTTTCCAGAAGTTAATTAAAGAAAAGGAGGAATAAATAAAATCAGAAATTACCCCAAGTAATCTAGAAGTGGGTCGCATTAATAGTTTGTAATATATGGGCTAGCATTTACATTGCAAGTGCTCCTACTGGATAGAATTAGATTTATTTTACCCTCCTTTGGCTGGAAACCCACATAGGAGAACAAATTAATACTGGCAGCTGACGACAATCCTTTGATGTAGGTGAATGGGTAGAGACCTTTCTGAATAGGAACAGAAGGTCCTCTCTATTTTATTCCCTGTAACTATGCATGTGCAGCCTGGCTGACAACTGTGATCTGTGCGTAGCTTGCAGCCAGGGTTTTGAAACAGCTTGTTTTCCACCAGGAAATGCTTGTATTTCCCTTTGGCTGCTGGACAAAATATCTTTTTCCATCTGAAAAGAGGTTAAGAGAGATGGAGCTCTTCTGCAGACAAGACGTAGCAGTGATAGCAAATCAGGATTGCACATACAGCTGTTTTACTTAAATCCATTGGTAGCTCAGATGCCTAGCCACTTAAGGGATAAAATGTCTCAAGCATATGGAATTGACTGTGAGACTTAGTTCATTAATGTCTGCAAATACCCATGGAAGAAAGGATTGCAGTTTACTGGTATCCAAAGTGTGTTTATGAAAATTTGGAGAGATGCTGGCCTGATCCAGGGCTCTGTGTTTTCATAAACCACAAAATATCCAGCCAAAGAAGAAAAAAAAAATGCCACTGAATATAAAGTGAAACAAAAGCAGGATTCATCTTTTGGGGTGGTAGGCAAGTTGGAAGAGATGTGGAACATCATTTATCTAGAATAATATCCAGATAATGGCCAAGGGCTGCAAAAGAACAATGCTTGTGAAATGTGAAACAAATGAGGTGACTTTGAGCAGTTTATTTCACCAGAAGATACCCAGGAACAAGTTATTTTCTTCCACTAAAGGTCCAGCTGTCACTTTTTAAACACAGACAAAGGTGTTCATGCTGGAGTGGCGCTTAACACAGCCATACTCCTACAGAACATTTACAATGGACCTTTAATGCCTACAAAGGAGGGACTCTTCATGTAAGATTGTTCAGGCACATTCATATTTGACGAGACAAACCTGGAGCACACATCCAAGAGGTGGAATGACTTACGTGACAAGACTGTAAAATACAAAATGGGTCCAATGGCCTGTTACCGAGGAGATCACTGGGCTGCAGCCTGAAGAACCTAGAAATCACCCTTTCTTATTAAATATCCAAGGTTATAAAATCTTCTGTATAAGGCAGCTGGCACTGTTTCTTTGGGAAAACTCAAATGGTGAGAGACTTCCTTGGGTGAGAATATATGGACTTGTGAGTGAAGACCACAGCTTCCACTGAGCCATCAGAACAAGCTGGAACCCAGCTGGTTGGGGTACCACCAGCACGCTAGCTGCAACTGCGACAACTCGACGCAGGCTAGCTACCCACGTAGCTTTTCAGAGAGGTTTTGCTGAGCTCTGCATTAGTGCAGTTACAGTGCCAATGCCGGATTTAGAGACTTAAAGTTTCTGGTAGTAACATAGACATTGACAAAGCAGAAAAGATTTCTAATAAAAATTTTCTGCTCCTCAGTTGGAGAATCTGAGACACTGAATTTTTGTGCAGGATGCCTAACTTCACAAGTCCCTTTGTAACTTTTTCTGGCTTTGTTGAAGAAAAAAAGTGAGCATGAGTGGCAAAGTAGAACTGAAGGGCACTTGAGCAGTTCAGCTGTCTTCTGTTTTCTCCTCCTCTTTAGTGGGTTTTATCTGCAAAATTTAGATTCTCAGCAGCTGATTCCCTACACAGGAAATTACCTTGAAGCATATTCCTCAAACCAGAGGCTTCAAAGCTCTCCATTTTCCTGATCGGAGGGCATGGAAGAGCCTCCTGCTTCATGCAGGCTTAATGCAACTGCAGTAACACTTTAAAACAGCACTTACCAGGAGCTGGTGAGCAGCCAGATACAGCTGTAATCACTGCAGCCAGATCAGAAGTGTTTCACTACCACCTTTTCTTGAACCACTGACAAATGCTGTCTTCCTAAAATCCTCTATTTCCTTAAACATGTATAATATGGCTAATACATATTTATTACAGAAATCACACACATGCACATTTAATGTAGCTACATGCACATCCAAACAAAAACGCATTTCTAATCACCAGCATGCACAGATCATCTCAGCCCCACACAAATTCAAAGGGGATGTGTTGCTGTCGGACTGTCCAATTATTTTTCTTTTTCAGTACTGTCTGTTACTGCCTGAAGGCTTCACTTTCCAAGGTCATGAGCAGCCAGTATTCACACACCTGTAAAGGACCTGAGAAAGCAAAGAAAACTCAGCACACACTCACATGGCAGTATTTAACACTGTCTAACTGCAAGCTCTAGGGACACAGATCTCCTCTTGAAGAGACCAGTTTTCGAAGATCGGTGCAATCCTATGGCCTCACATGAACTGTATTTCTTCAGAATATGAGGGCTGCAACCTCTCTAAAGAATGAGCTATGGAAGACCTAATACAAATAAACCAAACTTGAGACCTATTACTACAAAAAATAACCTAAAATCTGGACACTCAAACTGATAACCTAAGAACCCTATCTCATTTCTAATGATCTTCCCTCCCAGGAGAGAGAAATGCTGAGAAAATAAGGAACAACCTAGTTATTCCTTGCATCTGGAGAACATGTCTGTCCTCAGTTACTAACGAAAGAGTGAAAAATTGGTAAGGTCAGAACCTGGATGGTGTAATCCTTCCCTTCCCGCACACAGCCTTGTGTTCTTTCCTTCCTTCTGTTCTTTGCTTTACTTCTTCACAAGTGTGTTTTTCTTCTCTTAATCCTTTACTTCACTGGGTAACAGTATTTTTTGTGAGTACTGATGCTTATTGTGTAATTTTGGTGACCAAGGAACCTCAGAGGTGCTAAGCTACCAAAAGACATCTTGAAGTCAGTAGCCCCTACAAGAATGTTCTATGTAAATGTACAATCACAAAAGGATGTATCCTGTACTATTCCCACCATGCTGGAGGGGCTCTACTCCTATTCAGAAATGCAGATGAAGTCTCCTTTTCCCACCACCATCACTACTGGTCGTGAGGGGTTTTGCAGGCAGGACAGCGGGTCTTCCAACACCTGGAATCTCGCACTGTCTCCTCCATGGTCTACAGCAGACTCATGCAGCTAACAGCCCGTCTGGCAAGACCTTGACATTGCAGGGAGATGTGTTTGAAATATGAGGCAGACATACCATGCCGTAAAATAACATTGCACTCAAAGGCAATTGGGAAAAGCAGTCAGTCATAAGACAAGAAATAAACCTGTGCTTTTGGAAACCTTCTGTTGCTCACAGCCTTGTACTCCCCATTGTGAGAGTACAGGTATTATTCTCAGCTCAGCTACCTGCCTTGCAAACTCTGCCCATGTTGTGCTGTGGAAATCTTTGCTTCTTTGCTGACTTCATCCTAATGAGCTGATGTATACTGCTCAGGAACTGCCACACTTCAGGGCAGAAGCAGCCAGCACAATTTCTGTACGTGGTTTATAGCTCAATTTATTATGCATTTTAAGGTGACTGAGGACTGAAAATTCAGTTAAAAAAACTTTTATTCTCATTCGTCTTTCCTAAAAGAAGGATGAAGATCACTGTGGCTGGGTTCAAGGAGCAATACCTATTCCCAAACCCCTTTGGTTACCCGCTTGCCCAATGTGTGTATGGCACCCAGTCCGCAGCACCACCTCCACTGGTAAGGAGGAGAGCAGCCATGACTGGGGCTGGGAAGAGGAGGCACGCTGTGTGTGGCCCTGGGTTCAGAATCCACCCAAATCAAAGCATGACTGCAAGCAGACCTTCGTGCAGCCTGCTGTGCTTGCTGTGTTCAAGACATCCTCACCACTGTGCGATGCTCTTCCCCAGGCTCTCTCGGTCTCTGCCACGTGTATCTTTACTATTTTATTGTACCATGAGGAGCTAAGCAAACAGGAGAGTGAAAATCACTCTTACTTAAAATAAACACAGGAGAAAAATTGAGAGGTGAAGAAAGCTGAGGACACGCTCACAGTCATTAAGAGGCAAAGCTCCACTCACAGAGCATGTCCAAAGAGCTCTTGCCTGCTGGAGATGTGTCTGAGCAGATGCTTGTAAAACTGTTTTTCTGCAGACTTGTACTCTCCATGTGAGGTCTGGAGAGGAGGCTGGGCTCTGCTGTGCTCAGCGAAATGCTGCAGAGACTAACATTCCTGGCTGGACACCTCTGCTCTGATGCTGCACACAGGTTTCCCCCTCTCCTCCCTGCTCGTTACTGTTAAATTCTGAATTTATATGATCAGAGACCACTCCATTGTGTTTATTTCTCATAAACCATCAGGCGCCAGAATGAAGCTTCTCGGATCATACAGTGAAGCCATTTTCAGAGTGTTGTTGTAGCATGTGGGAGGCAAATGTTTAAAATCCCTCAAAGGAATGATTCAGACTAAAAACCTCCTTTGCCATATACTTAGGAATTCATTTCTACAAAGTACATTTCCCTTTATGAACAACCAAGAAATCAAACTCCCTGAGTTACGGCCTCAGATCAACCATTCATTCTCCTTGAGAACACCCACATCAAATCAAAGACATCAGTTAAGTAAATACCTACTTATACCTTAAATACCTGCATATGTGCATGTCTCTATTTCATTGACAGTATAAATATCCCATTTCAAATAAAGCTGCTTCCTTCTGCTCTTGCTGCTCTGGCTCTCTTTTTGAACACACTTACAGGAATATATGCAAAATTACAGCCAACAGAAAATTTCACTTGTACTAGCTATATATGCAAGATGTCCAGGCAGCTCTTTAAGAGACAGTAAAATCTGCTCTGAGGCAAACAGCATCTGAGATGAGGACTCTGCAGCAGAAGACACTTCTCACCATGTCAACAGAAAGGATATATAAATGGTGAGTGGGAGGCAGGAAGAATTAATGTTCTTATTTTATAGACTGGAAACCGTGGGATGGAATAAGCTGTCCAAGGGGATAGATGACTCCTCTGGCAGAGCTCTTAAGTGAAACCTCTTGGGGTTCAGCCCAGTGCACAACAAAACGACCCCGTTTTCCATGGGCCACCCTCCCATTTCCTAACGCGCGATTCGATGCCTCATTCTCTATCTGCTGCTCCTCTGCTTCCATGTGCAGATTCCTCCTCTCACCTCAAAACTCAACCTACATGGGACTCCTCATCCATTTTGGGATCCCAGTGGTCAGTATGGAAACCACTGGCTCGCTATCACTGCACATTCAATGGAGGGCAAAAAGTGCATCTTGTGTGCATTCCCATGGTTAAAGCAGGAGTTCACAGAATCATAGAATCATTAAGGTTGGAAAAGACCACAAGGATCATGAAGTCCAACTGTCAACCCAACACCACCTAACCCACTAACCATGTCCTGAAGACTACCTGCAAATTTTGGCTTCTTACTCACTGTAGTCTGGAAGGCAAGCCAACTAATGTTTCATAACAGCCATTTTCATTGCAAGAATGGCAGATATTTAAACCAACTGAGTGCATTTGTTTGTCTGTGACCAAGACAGTCCAAATTAGCTTTCTGACAAGATACTCAAGTGTTTTTCAAATAGTGCTGAAAGCATTTGAAAGAGTTTCTGCTATAACCAAGGGGCAGAAGTCAAAGTCCAAGACAAGCATTACAAAGAGGCCAAAGATGGAGTCTGTCTGTGAGCGAAATCCTTCATGTTTACACTAAAAACTGTCACCAGATTTTAAAGCTAGGTAACAAAAGAAGGCAGACCATTGACTCTGTGTAACCAATTGCAAGGCTACAAACATCTGCCACTTTAACAGAAACGAGCAGAAATCAACAGTGCATAATGAGCATCTCACTAGACTTGTCTTTGCTTTGTGTTTACATTTGCTTGGATAAAAATCAGCATTTCTTTCCAGGCATTTTGGTAGAGATTGAGCACTACAGCTATTTGTTTTGCATGATTAAGTTTTGGAGAGGTGATAAAAAAATGAGATGGAAGGGAATAACTTAACCTTTCTGTGTTCATCAAATGCTAGGTGTTTAATAAATTTATTGTGCAAATCTGGTGGCTTCCCGTGCCCACTTAAGATCAAACCTTGCTTTAAGGAAATGATGCTTTTGTACCTGTAGGCACAGAGCAGCTGGTGTCCTACCAGGTGAATCTCAGGAAACCCTTAAGATCTGTTCAGAATAGTTTTCTAATGATATAAATATTCTCCCTTGGCTTACTGGGATTATCATAGATTTCTTGTCATGGATTGTCAAAACCGTACCAATAGTACAGGTAAAATATCACAGCAAAACAAGCCAGAAGCAAGCCAGCAAACAAACAAACAAACAAATCCAAACTCTAAAAGAAGATGAGTATTGCCAGCCGCCAAGCTGAAACATTCAGAAAGAAAAAATACAAGCCCCTGAACTTTAGGGAATTGCAGCTGTTTTAAAGCCAGAATAAACAATTGTGGTTTCCAGGCCAGCTTAGTAATTGAATTGATCATCTGGATATTCTTCAATAAATTCTTCCTGCAAATTCAGAGAAATACAGTTTGAGCAGAAATCATGTGCCTTGGGTTTTGTGGAGACCACCTAACCCCTGTTATTCACTCCTTAATCTATCTCCCACTCATGTACACGAAGCCTCTGAACTTTATTCCCACCCCACTGCAATGATTTCCCCCTCCATTGCCCCAGGCCTCCTAAACTCCATGATCAGCTATTATTATCCCCCGTGAAAACCTCAGCGAAACAATCACCACTTTTAGGACCATAGTGATGTTCTTTTAATCTCAGTCCTGCCTCTTGCAGTAGAGTGCCCCACCATTTCTTTCCATTTTCTCTGTAAAGGAAAAAAAAAACTTGAATTATTTCGTTACCTGTTTTAATTACCTGCGCAAGACCTAATTCTCCCTGGAGACTGTCAATTGTCACTTTATCTGATGCTTCCTGATCTTTAAGACATAAATATCTCTGTAGAAAAGTTATTTTTTCTTATTTTTCGTGGGAAATTAAGGCAATAACTGCAAATCCTTGTTGTTTAATGACTTTATAGAGCCCCCTTCTCACACCCAGTGACTCCATTGCTTACTCCTGGCACTATCATCCCTTTTACCCTCCTTTCCTCCAATAAATTTTTACCCTCTTATCTCACCTGCTCAGGTAAGACAGTCATTCACCATTGCATGTAGTATTAACCCCACAATGTTACCTTTGTGTACTGTGTTGCAGATTGCTATGGGCTCCCAGCAACTCTGTTTTGAATCCTCCTAACCTTACTGTGCAAATGTTTCCATAGCATCTCGGTGCTCACAGCCTATTCCCACGCTACATCAGACACATCCCTTCATCCCCTGAATCATCTGACAGCAATTTTCTTCAGAACAAGTACTTTCTTCCTCCTTCCCATCCATCATCCTCCCTCCTGCATTATTTATGTATCCTGCATTTATCTTTTTTCACTTGCTTTCATTTACCCCTGTGACTTTATGCAGGTGTGGAGATGATGACTCCTTCTCCAACTTCTTCCACGTTTCCCAGTTAAATGCTCCTGCCATTGCTGACAGTTTTACAGCCAGCTGCTCAGGGAGAATTCCACACATCACCAACCTCATCCCTGCCAAGGTCTCCCCAAGGTCCAGCATCTTACCCAGCATTACTGCTTACTGATCTAGCACCATTGGGTCTTCCCCCTTTTCCTTAGGAAAACCAGAAACGCTGCTGGCGATCACCTTCCTGGGCTCACTGCAGTCCTGTTTGGTTTGTCAGAGATGCCCAAAGGCACTGCTAAAGGGCAAATTGCCTGGACATCACAAGGATTTTGCTCCCCCACAGCTACCTCATTAACCAGGGCTAAGAGCACTCCACTTTCTAGTGAAGACACAACCTGCAAAGGGAAGAGACAATATGTAGTCTTTCCGTCAACTGCCTGAAGAAAAAATAAAATTAATTGGAAAGACACAGCATTTCAGGCTAACCTGAAACAAAGTGCTCAGTCTATCTTACCTCCTTTTATAAAAACAAATGAGTACTGGACCGAGAGCTTCTCCAGTTGATTTCTGGAGCTTGTTTGGAAATACTTGTTGACATTTTCAAGATTAAAATGGTATTTCAAGACCCAAAATTGACATATATTATTTTGAAAATAGTGAAAGAAAACAGCTAGAGTTTGCCAAAAATGTTTCAGTTTTTCAGCCAGGGTGACTAATTAAGTTTACAGATCATCTCTCCTTCTCCAAGCTGGTTCTTCGCCTAAGGATCCAACAACTATATTTCTTGAAGAATGCACATAATGCTATTTGTCCATAATATTTTGTCCAGAATATTTTCTTTGCTTTAATTCCTTTTAGTATCTCTTTCTTGGAGAGTTTCCACCCCAGAAACCAGCATGAAGAAGTTCTCAAAACATTTCTGACTCATTTTCTATATGTACAAAATGACAGCACAGCCATTACACCCCATCCACCCCATTCCTATTCCAGAGCTGGTGTGACCTGTAAGATGCACTCTTCCAGGTATGCATGGAAACAGTAAATCAAGGCTTTCTTTGATGAGGTTGTTTTAAAATAGCACAATTATTGCAGTCTGCACCAATTCAGCACGTGTTTAGGTCTGTTCCATTTCATCACAGCACTTAACCATCCACTTCATCTAGACAAGTATTTCTATCCCGCTGAAGGCAACGGGATGTACACACAACCATATCAGTAGCCCCAAATCAGGGGCACAGGGTAAGGTTTAAAAACTACATCCCACATTAAAAAAAAAAAGTTCTTATGCCAAGCTCCACTCTCCATTGCTGTCCCACTGCATCCTGACAGAAGAGTGAACAGCAAAGCAGATTACCTGAAACAGTAACTCTAAGTCAGTCACTATAACTGTCATGGCTTGACAAAATTAGGGTGGAATCAAAGAGAGAGTCAATGCCCACTTCTGCCAAGGTGGGTAATTGAAAAGATCGTCTCTTAAATAAATTCTTCATATATTCTGTCACAGAAAATGCTCGTTAGGCTTGCAATTTCTTTATGAATTATTTTAATACCCTGAACTAAAGGAACTAAAGGGTTGAATTTGTTGCCAGAGCCTCAGCTAACTCCTTAACAAGCAAAAAGACAAATTCTGCTCTCAGTTACCCCAAGGGAAAGCTTCAACACCTTGGCTATCACTAAAGCTAATTTAAATGCACAGTTCATAGGATGTGGCCTCAAAAGGTTTAGACAGAATGACAGGAAGTTTTTCTGAGGTTGCAAATTGAAAGTATAAACAAGAATCAGCCAGAGGCCACAGTTTGGCTGCCAGTCAGGGCAGTGTAACCTTGCTGAAGCCACAGGATTTGCACAGAGAACGAGGTCCAGTGCATGCTGCCAGATGCCAAATGCAGCTGCAGCTCCAGTAGCCAAACCTTCCTCAGCCCCTTGAGAAAGGGGACCCAAGGCCTCAGTTCCGAAAGGTTCCTGCTCTCCCCACATCCTGCCTTCCCACAGCACTGCTTTCCTTCCTCTTCCTCCTCTTCTCTCTCCCTTCCCCACCTGACACTCTAAGCACAAACAAGCTCAGTCCTGCTGGGATCCTGGGGATGAGACGGAGGATGGTCTTCCAGGGGAACTGCATCCTAAAACTGAGACCGAGCCCCTGGGATAGACAGGGCTGGACTGTTTGACCTAGGGAAAAAAGCCCACCTGTGACCATTTCACAGTTTCCTTAGCAAAACCACCGCACCACGGAAATGCTAGCTATCAGCACAGCACTGGGGAGATGCCTGACTTTGTAACTGGTTTGTGCTGTTACTGGTCCCTGGGACCTTTTGAGGAGGGGTTGGGAGGTGGATAAGATACAGGCACCTAGAAATGCAGTGAGTTTTTCTGGCTTTCTCCACTTTCCGCAGGGTGAGTTGCCTTTTCTTCTTTAACCTTGCATTAAACAGCCACAACAGGAGACCGTGGATTCTCAGCAGATTTCCATGACACCCCTTTGTACTGCCCATGCATTTTCACTAGGATTTAGCATTTCAGCTTCTGCCAAAGGTCACTCTCTGACTGATACATGCTATAAGCCTCATCCTTACCTGCTGGTGCTGTAGTGTTTTCTCAACTGTTTGGCTAGGAATGGGTGCCAGTGTTCATTCATCCACCTGTCCCATTTAAATCTGTTAAATTCCCATGCCTTTATTTTTACCCTCTATTTCTGTTAGCCCATGATGCTATACTTCTCTGGTTTGGGAAACAGCTAATAAGCCCCCTACTTTTTGATGGTCTGTAAACAACAACATTTAACTCCAGAAGGTTATCAACAAGCTTAGTTTTGGAGATTAGACTGAATTGGGAATAATCAGCAACAAAAAGAGCAAATATTTCCGATATTTCTTTTGCTGAGATCTATATGGATCATAGAGATGGTAACCAATATAGGGGTGACTCTCCCAAACTCGAGTTTTTCATCCCCTTAACAGATTAATTTATCTTCAGCTTCTGCCTCCTCCAGCATCAAAGTTTAAAGCAATATTTGGTGACAATGTTATTGTGAACCCTTCTGCACATACTCTGAACTGTTGTAGGGAACTATCAAACCCTTGCTATATAATAATAAAAATTGCTGGGCTTCCATCAATTGAAATGCCATCACCAGCACCAGTGATGTCTTTCTCAGTCTAAGGAATCTGGGACCAATCCCACGTCTGTCTGGGACCTGGTTATGAGAGAAAAATGGTTCCTCTCTCCACTCTGCTCAGTACAGTCCCAATGTTCCTGCTACTATAACAGCTCTGACTTTTAAAATGTATACTTTTTTCCTTTACAACTGGGAAAATATTCTTTGTTTCTAAGCAGGGATATAGTCCAGTCATCAGAGCAAAAACCTGGATTATTCACATTTGCGTTCATTCTTGCCTGCCACAGGATGGTACTGGGAATGTGCATAGCTACAAACCATGCATTTCTCAGGGGTAAATAAGAAGAAAAAGCAGATTATGTGCTCAAATCAAACATTATCTTAATACCCAAAAGAGAGAGGAAAGGGTTACTACCAGCTGTATTTCTGTTTTGCAACTCTTTTTGTATCACAGTAAGGAAAAAAAAAAAAGAAAAAATCCCGAAGAGGAGTGTAGATGACTTATGCTCAGGAGGAGCTGGTGGATACAAGCAGAAAGGGCCCCACGAATCCGTACCTGCTCTGCTCCAGCCGGAGCTGAAGCCACGTTACCAGCCCTGTCTGCTCTGTGTCCATAGGAGACACAAAGCACCCTGACAGCTGTTGCCATAGCCACTGCTTCACGTCGCTGGATCAAGTTTCCCTCTGCACAGAAATACTATTTATAAGGTGGCTTAGGTGTGCCTGGCTCCTGGCAGTTAAAAACGGCAAGTCCCATCCTGGGGGAGCTTATGGCCCAAATTAAACTTAACACAGTGAGGGGGTACGATAAACACAGGGAAGAGAGGGTCAGGGTGAGCTGGTGAGGTGCTGCGTATACACCCTGTCAGCTCTTTTCTTCTTCCTGTTAAAGCAATGTGAGGGCTCTGCATCCCCACACATTTTTGCAAGTGTCCTGCTGCTCTGTGACACCGCAGTCACTTGATGATGACACAGCCTGGGCTGGGACCGGCTCCTCCATCTCTCCTTGCAAAGCTGAACACAAAACACAGGAGCCAAACAGCGCTTTGAGGAGATGCCAGGGCCATGACATCCCCTCCAGCCCAGTGTCGTTCCCTCCGCTAGGTCGCACTGGTGCGCAGTCACCGGCCGCTCCAGCAACAAATGGTGGCTGCTGCCGGCAGACAGAACATTTCCAATGGGGCCTGGCACCCAGGGGAAAACAGGGGCAGCTTTCAGTCCCTGAATGGGCATGGAGAAATCATGGGGCTCATATGGATTGCTAGAGTAGGCATGAACTTGTCCTGAGAGCTGTTGGTCCTGACGGCAAAGAGAAACCTGAGTTTACAGACTCTGAGTTACTACAGCCTTCTCCCTGCACTCAACACACCACACAAACTTTACTAGCAGGAGGGCCAGACTGCCAGCACTGAGAACAGAAATTGTCTGCATCTGCCAGCTTGTCAACAGCCAGCATGGAGCATCCCGAGCACCTGCATCCCTCCGGGGAGAGGTGAAACTGGCAGCACGCAACCCGTGCTGCTAGCTCTGCCCCATCCAATGCCTCACAGCTGAGAGAGCTGCCCACAGCAGAAAAACTACTCTGTCTGTGGAGAAATGAACAGAGGTTGCCACTGTGGCACAAATCTGCAGGAATGATGGTAAGTGACAACTTTACTACCCACTTGCATTTCGCTGCTTTGTTGTGCCAGAAGCACTTCAACCAGGTCTGTTAAAGCCACTGCGGTTGCCCATCCTTTGCCAGGCTCAGGCGATGCAAATTCCTTGCCCAGTAGTTTTGCAGCACCTTGAAAACTCATTTATGGGCAACATGAAGCAAACAGAATTTAATAAGGAGACAAATAACAGGATGGCTGCTGCATTTACTTTTACATCTGCTACAATCAAAACATCCATGGGGTTAGCAGGTTTTTTAACTGTAAGGTGAAGCAGCTGCAGAGCCAAAGGTACCAGTTCATTGCTACACAGCGGCTTTGCCTGGGGCCCAGGGCAGATCCAGCACCCATGGGTGCAAGTTACAAGGGGCACTGTGGCTCATGTGGCCGCTTTGTGCTGTCAACTGCTACCTGAACCCCATGAGAAGCTCCCCCAAAGGCTGCTGATTAGAAGGCATCATCCTCCAGCTCTGTCACCAGGAGCACACAGTCACCTCTATGCTCATGTCCTCCTGCCAATTGCCACACATGCCCCAGTTTTGGGAGGTGAGGATGTCAGGGTGGCCATTCCCAGAGGCACCAGTTCATGGTCCATTTGAAATTAGCCGTTCTAAGTAACCTCCAGAGTCTACTTTTTCCACCTCTCAGCCCTCTGGGAAACCCTCTTCTCTCCAGAAATGTGGCATTTCTTAATCTTGGCCTGTTTTCCGGGTCAGCAGTCTTGTTTCCCCGGCACTCTCAGTCATTCAGCAAGGGCTTGTCAGACACTGTCACTGTCCCTATGCTTTGCCATCCTGCCGAGCATCCCTCCTCCACAGGCAGCTGGAGGCAGAGCTGCAGAAGCCAGCTCCTTCGACAGCAGCTATGCACTCACTCGGATGATGCTGTGCTGCTGTGGTACCTGCCCAACCACCTCAAAGCCATTACCAGCACATATATATATATGGCCAGTCCCACAAATGGCAGGAGGGGAATGATTTAAGCATCAGATTAGCCACTGAGCCCTGCAGGCTCCTTCTGTTTAACTTTCTGGCCATCTCAGTGCTGTGTTCATGGCTGTGCATTGCCTGCCTGTCTGCCCTGCACAGACTCATCCACTTCGCTGGACCTTGCAGCCCCTGCAGCTAAATTCAAGGGTGGGCAATCCAGCACCATCAAGGAAAAGGATCACGATGGCACCAAGCAACATTTGCCGCAAAAAATTACACTACTGCAATAAGGGTGCCCAAATCTCAGCCTGTCGGATCTGGGGCAGGGTCACACTGGGATTCACTGCTATCTCAAAACGGCAAAAAATGTTATTTTGCCCTAAATTAAATGCAGTTAGCACTGGCATCATTAGCCTGGGCAAACCTTGCTGTGTCAAGCCATCTAATCCTGGCCTGCTGTAGACCTGGGGCAGTCTCTTGATCCCAAAACAAAGTGCTTCTTGGTGGACTTCTCAGGTAATATAAAAAGGGTCACTTTTTCCCAAAAAAGAACAAGGCACCTGTGAATTCATGTGCCTAAGCACCTCCCATCATCAGACTGCATTTCAGCTCCAGACCAAGAGCTCCATTTAGGCTGCAATTTAAAGCAAGGACCATTCCTTCCTCACAGCAGCTCAGCATCAGCTCTTCCCTGTGCACATGGGAGTGTAAACACTCATAACTATTCAGCTGGTTCTGCGGTTTTACATTGAAAATGTGTTGCTATGGAGAGTGTAGCACAGGAACGTGCAGCCACCACAACGCACCACGGCAGGAGCAGCCCACAGCTTCACTGATATTTGCAGGCCCTCCACTGCCATCCACACAAAGGCTGAAAATAGACCTAAAGCTCAAACGAAGCATCTGCAACACTTTATTTCTACCCCTCACTCCCCGAGGGACCAAGACTTCACAAAAATCATACCAAACATCCTCCATACACTCTGACGTCACCTCACAGATTTCTAATTCCTCACTGTGCACATGCCTCAAAAAGGAAATTCCTTCCAGCCCCATTTTCATTCTGTGTCCTATTTTTGCCTGGAAAGCAGGTTTCCCTCCAGAGCCACCCTTCTGCCAGTACCCACAGGTGCTGCTCAGTCCTTGTTACACTTGAGCCACAACATAAAGCAAATCCCTTGTGCTGCTCCATCATGCTGTCCCACTGACTGGGAAGGATCTGATATCAGTCATCGAAAGCTCATCTTAGCAGAGGCCATTCAGCAGGAGCAAAGTGATCTCCAAGTATATATTCAGTGCTGGGGAAACTCTGTACCATTAAAGTTCCAGCTTTTGCAGCCTCCAAAATGCATGGGCTGGGTCTCGAAAGATACTTAGCATTTTCTGATCTCTCTGACTTGATGAGACTTGGGAGAGCTCAGCCAAGGCAATGCAGACTTGAACCCACAGCACCGTGAATGAAGAACCCCTTTGGTGTTCTTCTTTCCTGTGAATTTTTAAAATATCTGAAATACTGCTTGTTTTCTTTCTCATATTCTGGAGGAACTGAAAAATCCCCATCTGTGCCATAAACGTGCAGCCATGAGCCCTTGATTTCTAAACATGTATTTGTATTAAGCTATGAAATTATTTACAGTGGCCATAAACATCCTCCCAGTGTCTGGCAGCTGGGAGAGGGCCTTGGAACTCACTAATTTACTTACATTGTAAACCACTAATAAATAAATAAGCTCTTAACATCTCACCCACAAAAAGAGGCACATTGCGTACAATACTATATTTAAGGCTCCTTTGGAGATCAAGGATTCCGCAGCTGAATTTCTCTGAGGATCTTTCTCTGGTGAGTGTATGTTTATGCCCAAATGAAATGTCAGCTGAAAGTCTTTATTCTGAAATCAGTTTAAAATTCTCACATTGCTTTGAATGCTGAAGAAGCAGATGCTTGTTTCTTGTTTTGCCCTGAACCTGGGTCACATTCTGATCTAGGGGGCAGAAAGGGGCACTTAGAAAAGCCAAGTAAATGCTTGGCTTTTTACAATGTCATTCACGAGAAGGACTGCTGAGCCTCCAGGCTGGCTCCCGGGGGGGGGAACAGTCTCCAAACCAGGAGGATACCCAGTGCCAGAGCACATGGAGAAGGAAGAAAGTCATGTAGCATTGCAGAGAGATACAAAATGTGGTGCTGCACTAGCACTGCCTCACAAGTTTTACTGCAGAGGGGCCGGCAGGACATCCTCCCTCCTGGCTCAGCATCCACAGCCCAGCCACTACCCACCAGGTGACACAATGCAGGGAGAAGGGCAAACAAGTATCCCATGTGTCCCATCAACTGCTGTGAAAGGGATGAGCCATATCAGGGCCCCTAATTGATGCTGAGAGTATTTAAACTGAAGGAGATGTGATGTTCAAATTCTGTGAAATCCAGCACGGTGCCCTTGAGGACAAAGGAGGATGACTGCTGGTTCAAAGCAATCCTGGATGGAAAATAGTATTGTCAGATCAAACTTGGTCCAAAATCTGTGTTTTGCAAAAAATAGCAATAGCCTTTTATGAAACTTAAGATAAACGAAGACTGTTTCCACGTACTGCTTCACTTAAATAAAAATAAATATCAAACTCTCCCCTAATTTCAACCAGTGCTGGTTAAATGAAAAGGTTAACTAGCAAACAGGAGAAAAAATGTTTCATCCACTCTCCCTGTCCCAGACATGGAAGAGAGGGAGGAATGAAGCAACTACGAAAATCAGCTTTGCTTTAATTTTGTGAGGTTATGCTCATGGACAGCTAGAGATCAGAATGAAGAATCTAAAAATAGGAGCCTCAATATCCTACTATATCACCACTGTTCTGCAGACAACCTCCACGGGAAGGTTTAGTTACCGCATTTATCTACAGTTGGAAATGGCTTCAGAGATCTCTGGCTAACTGCAGAGCAAAAAATCTCACTCTCCTATCCCTGCAGCCTCCATCTGCTCCATTAGGAAAGGTGGAGCTGCACCAAAAACTCCCTCTTCCTCACAGAATCTCTGCTCTGTGCATTGCATGGGTGCTTGGCACCCTTCCTGTGTGGTGGCACAGCCAACCCCTCTGGGTGCCTGAAGAAACTGTTCAGGCAGCACAGCCATGGTGGTCCCTGATGTCTTCCCAGGTATCCAGGGAAGAAGAGAACAGGCCACAAAGATGATGGCAGCAGCCCCAGTTGGCCTTAAAAAAACAACCAGAGTGAAAAATAGCTTCTCCAGATGCCCCCTGGTTCCCTGGTGAGTTGTCTCCCTGGTGTGTCTCCCCATTCAGTCAGTGTAGAAGCTCTGCAGAAACCTTTCTCAAACACAGTGAGCTACATGTTCTGATACTTTTTTTTTTTTTGGTATAACTAGTCATTTACAGCCAGCAAGGGACTATTCCAGTAAAACTAGGCAGAATCCACTGTTTTCTTAAGAAAGATAAACAAAAGGCAAATGCAATGGGATTGCTGCTGGTTTTCAACAGAAAAAAACAAGTGATTTTGCATGTCGGCATTGCAATACTTGAAGCAGCACAGACTGCTTGCTGTTGATCCGACAGATCTGGGGGAGGTTGAATGAAAGAGCTGCTCTGGGCTTTCAGGTGCAATGGTCTAAGTTCACCCCTGTTGTAACACTGCTCCACTCACCCCAAACAGGAACTTAGCCCTGCAGTTCTGAAACCATGCATGGACAGCATGAATAAATCTTATCATGGAGGGTTTTCCTGCCATTCCTGCTGAATACCCAGTCCTATTAGTCAATGTCAGGCTCTGAGCAACATGAAAAATTGCAGAAATCCATCCTGGCTGTCCCTGGAAATCAAAGGTCAATCTCAAAAACTGAGACTACTTCCATCTTTGGGAGCTACTCACATTTCAAGACTACAAATGCAATTGTCAAAGCTCTGCATGTTCATGTGAAACAGGAAGGAAACATAAGACCCCGGACAATGGGACCCTGGAGGAGTGGTGGAGGAACTGGGCTTTCCCCAGGAAGCTGTTTGCTAAAATGTTAAAATAGAATCTATTTATATAATAGATTGGAAAATATTAACAGCCAAAAAAGTGTTAGATAACAGGATTTCAGATGAGAAACGCTGGGTGGGTTGTCCTGTGAGTGTTTTCTAAAATAATGTATGGATTCTCCAAACCAAGCAAAATTAGCATTTTCTGTAATGACCATTTTGGTGGGGTTTCTACCTCTGCTTTCACCATTAAGGTTCCCTCCTCTCCATATCCACAACCATCTGCCTCCATCTCATCCCATTCTCCTGGTCTCTCACTCATCTTGCTCCCACTCCTGCCCAAAGCTTCCTTCCCACCCCTCTCCCACCACATCTGTACTCACCAATTGCGCTATATGAAGAGCCTGTGCTTTAATTGTGCTTGAGAGTAAGAGGCAGAAAGTCAGGCTCCCCAGTCTCTATTGCTGTCTCTCATCTCCACAGAGCCTTCAGGAGGTCATTTCATCTCCATGATCTGTGACTCGAGTCCTCCTGTGAGCAGCTCGCGATGCTCTGAATACTCACAGGGGTCTGCAGGGAGCCAGGTCCCAGAGCCCCAGTGACAGATCCCACACTTGCCTTGTTAAACATTGCAATGTTTTAGGTGTTAAAAGGAAGAAAGGGCCCTTTTAAGTGTTTCTTTGGGGAGCAGGTGGCCAGCAGCTGAACTCCTGAAAACCTGTGCAGTTAAAACTGTGGGGGAAGTGGGAAACATGGCCTATAAAAACTTCAAATAAATCTATTGCAGACTGCATAGTAACCGATGACAGTTGCTTACAATCCACTCTGTCCTTGCTGTTTGAGCAGTTTTCTTGTGCCTGAGCATGAAGTGCTTTCAACATACCTGTCAGCCTTCCCCAGGCTGCGGGTGACTCGTACTCCCTAATTTTGGAAGAAATCCTGGGATCAGCTCTCCCTGTCCAGACAGCTCTCTGCTTTGAAGTTTCCACCACAGCCAAATTTGTAGCCACCACCCACTATCTAAGTAAAATCATCAGGGACTTCATGTCTGATGACTCAAATGCTCAGACCTGAGTCTCTGTGTTCAGCAGGCACTCACACGGGTACCACCTGGCTCCCCAAAGAGAAACAGCGCTAGATTAAACACATTGTTGCTCAGTTAAGGTGACGCTGACAGAGAAGAGACACTTGGCGTAGCCTTTAAGTGCTTCTTCATTGAGGGCATCTACCATCCTATACTGCAATGCTGCAAATGTACTTCCCAACATGAGGGTCTACCCTGCTCATACTTGAATGTTCTCCTGGTAGATCATTCTGCAACAGCTGATGGACTTTGTGCTGGTAGGCAGAGTTATGGTGCTGAATCTTCTGCCCGCATTAAAAAAAAATGTAGCTATCATCTACAAAACTCTAGGATGCCTAAAATTCAAACACATCACATCCCACTCTGATTTTTACTCCCTGCTTTGCATGTGTTCAGCTGAAAAAGTTTCATCTCAACCAAAGGTGAGGAGGGTGAAGAGAGGACATACTCTAAAAGAAGGTGTGTTTTCACACTTGCTCCTGCTGTCAGAGCCTCCCAGAGCCTGAATATTTCAGCATGGATCCAGCTCTGTCCAGGCTCACCTGGCAGTGCTGGGTGTCTCCATGCCTGGGGAGGCAGGGCGGGAGGATGGAAAGAACAACAAGAGCATGCCACTGCGTGTCCAACTAGAGGAATCAAGAGCTATTTAAAGGGTTCAAGCTGCATCTTGTGCTTGTTGTGCAACACAGGGGAAGTGCAGGGCCAAGAGAACAGTCCCAATAACAACAGAAGCAACAAGTTCACCCTTCTCTTTTTTTCAGATCCTTAAAGTATTGCAAATACATGACCTGTAAGAGCTAATAAACTCATTCCTTAATTGTTTTACTTTATTTTCCACAGGGGTAATTCTCTACTTTTTGGAGAAGCAGAGACAAGGCCCATTCTCCTGCATCATTTGTATTTTTCAGATGTGCTGAATGTCCCAGCTGAACTCCTCCTACCTCCCACAGACATGGTGCCAAGGACAGTACAGAGCAGTAGGGGCACCTGACAGCCAGTTTCAGCTGCAGCACCTCTTTTGAGATGTAATGCCCAGGTGGACAGTGGACAGCTTGCTCTCACTGGTCTCCAAAGCTGTGCAACAATTCCTCCCTGCTCTCTGCCTTGGATCCACGCTCTTAAGTGAATACCCTTTTCAGCGAGACACCCTGTGTTATTTCAGTATAGCACTGTCTAGACAACTGAAAAAAAGTGTGAACAATTTAATGTATTACTTTCCCCTCGCTGTTAATGAAAATGGTGAAAGACTGGAAGATTTCTGGTCTCTCTGTGGTGTTTGCTTTGGGGTCTTTTTCATTTGTTTGTTCATTGAGATATATATAATCTCCAGAGCTATAAATATTTATATACAGAACTTTAAAAAAACAAACATTATTTTCAGTTAGAGAGGGCTTTTTCTCACCATCAAGATTTCTACAAGATTCAGTAATTTATCTTCATCCAGACCATTCTGTGAATAAAATGGTCGCTGTCCTACAAGATAGAAAGCAGATACTATCCTGCCTCCCCTTGGAAAACAACCGACACGCCTCAGAAACAAGTGGCAGCAGTTATTAAAGGCAAGAGAGTCTCAACACTTCCTAAAAATGAAGAAAAAAAAAAAGAAGACGACACTGCAAAATGTCTTACACAAATTTTACTGTCCTAGGAGCCTCTACAGTCAATTCAAAGGTCAAAGTACTTAAAGAAACCAGATTCTTATGGGATTTCCAGCTCTCACTTCCAGATCTCAGCGATTACAAGGAAGGCAGCCAGCATCACCCTTGACAGGTCCCCACCACTGCAGCAATTAAGTGTCTAAATCTGTTTGGGTGCCTGAGCCTCTTGCAGAAATCCTCCAACATTTTCTAGTGAAGTCTGAGTAGAGAAAAGCCAGCCAGCAGCAACAGCACAGGATGAAAACAACCATAACCTATTCAGCTTCTATTAATTCTTCTTTTTTTATTATTTTCTAGCATTTACCATTAAATAACAGAGATTAAGTAAGCAAAACTTCTTGATGTCTGCATGAAGATACATGGACAAGAGAGGAAACCCATGTGCCTCCCAAGTGTTGAAGCCACCACTGTCTTCAGCACAAACGTGAAACCCGTCTCAGCACTGGCTGGCTGGGGACTTTCAGTTCAGCGCAGGCCACTCCAAGAAACATTTACGGTGCAATGAGGAATTTTTCCCTCAACACTTGACAGAGTAGTATACTATCTATCTAAAATTAGAGAATAAATACAGAAGAAATTGACTTTCCCCACTCCACTGGAATTCCAGAGGTGGTTTTGGGAGGCCGCTGTGCTCCGTGCCACAATGCTGGGGCAGACGGGGATGCACACACCAAGTGCTGGGCAGAGGCGCTGCTGCCACGGGGGCAGCTGGGGAAGCACCCAGCTATGCAGATGGTTTTCTCCTCTGCATCCACGTCAGCTCAGGGTCGGATCTCCAAAAGCATACTCTTCCTGCTGATATTTCTGCTTCTCTCCACTTCCATCGGGGCCAGGAATAACAGGAGAGCGGGCTCTCCCCCAGCCCCTCCTCTCCTGGTACAGGACACGGTCAGCAGCACGAAGAGCGGGGGCTGACGAACACACTTGAGTTACTGAAGCGAATGCTTTTGATGCTGCTGGATGTTCCAAGTTAAGCTCAGACCCCACTGCACTTAGCTTGCATGATATCCAAACTAATCCGGCAGGGTCTACTCCTGATGAATAGCTGGGTAGCTATTAAAATTGTTTTCCTTGAACAGCTAAATGGAAATGTGAGGGCTTGACACTTGCGCTAGCATTCAGAATGGGCCCAGGTAATCAAAACATCAGATCTGAGAGTTTTGTAGGAGCTGAAATTCAATTCAGCTTTGAACATTTAGTTTATTGTAGCAAACAATTCCCAGCCCAATAAATGAAACTAGCCCCGGCTCCTTATGGAGACTGGCTGAACCTGATCACACAGGGTCACACTAGCTGTTTGTACCTTTTTGGCCAGCAGCGCTTCTTGTGCAACCTAATACCATCTGTCTGTCATTCTGTCATTGCACCTCGGGATGCTGCTTGGGAAGAAACACGTCACTGGTCATTTCTCACTGAAGACATCTGAGGTGCCGGCATCCTGGGTCACAGCCTTCTCTTCACCCAGGCAGCAAACACCCAGTACAAATTTAGAGCAATGAACAGCATGAAGGCAATTCTGGTATCTGCAAATTATTTTCCTGCACACACAGCCAAGCTGCAAAGCATTATCAGAGAACGCCTGGTAAATACAACATTCCATGTAAGTGATAGAGGTAGGTTTTAACTGTCACACACAGGCAGCGCAGATACACAGCAGAGCAAAGGATAAACAGGTTAAATACATGAATTTTTTCTGCTGTGCTAACTTGCTCCAAGTCCTCTGGCATGGGTGATGGTAAGAAAGTGAAGACCTGCTAAGAAGGTGACAAGACACTGATAAAGTAACTGGTGTAAAAGTCAGCATGCAGGAGGAGCTGGCTGGAAGCCGAGAGCCTGTGGGTCCTGTGTGCTCCTCTCATTGCCATCCTCAACCATTCTGATACTGGCACAAGTGAGGACAGGCCCACAAAGATGGACCCCATAACCATACTAAGTGGGAGGATGAATGGAGGTAACGTGTCCTCAGAGCAGATCATTTCCTAAGCGTGGCAGAGCCATGTGTCTCCCAGGGCAGAGCATCTCCATGAGCACCACTGCATTAGACCAGCTGGTGGGGCAGGCAGCTCCTGCAAGCTGAGCGGGCACCAGAGCCACCTGCCTGTGTGTGCTCTGTCCAGAAACACCACCACCATAAAAACCTGGCTTACTACATCCAAGCAGATTAATATTTCATGAAGAACAGAAACACAATTTGGGCATTTCAAGCAAGTAAACCAGACTGTGCTGCACAGAGAAAGCCATCAGCTGGCAAGCTTCACTGATCTGGTTTCCTGAGCAGGCTGAGAGCAAGCTTTAAAGGACTCCTCTCCAAGCCACATCCCTACAAAGGAAGCCTGTATTAAAAAAAGGAAGAAGGAAGAAGAAACCACGTTCTGAGCTCAGCCAGTGTTGTGCACACTTCACTAATTGCAGCTATTCTGAAAAACACTATTGTGGTCTCAACCTGTCCACAGGGGCAGCAAATCGGCAGTGCTCCTTTGTGGCAGCCCTTGGTGGCTGTGGAGGGGACATGTGCTAACTGCTGTCCAGACTGGACAGAAGGCAGGCTTCTTTCCATAACCATAGCCATGTAAAACAATTTGGTACCAAGTCTGACTCCTGCTAACAGTCTAACTGTCACACTTTCTGTAAAAAAAAAATAACAGTAAATTTTAGTGCCCAGATGCATACATTTCAGACAACCTGCTATTGTGCAATATGAAGAGAGCAGCAGCACTGCAGGGGCTGGACAACAGGTAATCCAGTAGTTAATGGAGAGCAAAGGGATAAAAGCCCCAGGAAGAACTTCAATAACATTTGCATAGATCTGATATAAGAGCTGTGACTCAGATTTCCATCTAGGGACCAACAATGATGCAAAGATGTGTTAAATGCTTCTCATTTCTCCTTATTTAACCTTGGCTGGCTGCATCAGGCCAGTGCACACCAGCTAAGGGCGTTCTGTGTGCCCAAGGGAAGCAAAGCCCAAGCACCGCATGGGGCTCTCCAGGACGCCTTAGGAAATTTGGAGGCTAGGTAGCATATCCCATTAGGCTGTAGAGCATCATGCAGAGGACTGTGGTACACAATGCCAGTTTTGGGGATGAAGCTCCTCTCTTTCCAGGTTTGGATGGCACGAGACACTCCACACCTTTGGGAGAGGGCCTGAAACTCACACGGGCTCCCTCATGACAAGCCACAGGTCAGCTGTAGCAAGAGAGGAGTTTTTCAACTCTCCCTGCTCTGATTACTCACAGAGGAGCTGCAGGGGCAGCCCCACACCACAGCCCATCACCCCTGCAGCCCCTCGAGGAATGTGCTGAGCGCTCATATCCAGCACAGCACCTCCTGGGCAGCAGCAGAGCTGGCCGGTTGCACAGCACACATCTTTGGCACGCCGTAGCTGGGGGGAGCATACGGCTCAAGCCAGTTCCAGAGCCTGATGTTCAATGAGACTTGACAGGTCCCGCTGAGGTCTGCATGCGTAGAAGAAGCCCCAGGCCCCCAAGCTGGCAACAGCCCCTCGACACTGCCCAGCCCCACTGTGCCCAGGGCATGTGGGATTCAGCATTTGGATCATCTCACAGCAGGCTGGCACAGACCCAATGGCACAAGCATCATCCCGTCTGCAAGAGTGCAGGGCTGGCTTGCAATGCACTTTTACCCTCGGTGTGGGGGCAGGACGGGGGGGATGCAGGCGCAGGGACATTCTTCACTTGTCACCCCCAGGCTTAGGCTGTTTCTTTCTCTGCAGTCACCTAAAGGTGAGGAGGAGTTGAAAAGCATTACACTGACAGCGCTGTCAGAGCTGTGGATATAGGACCTTCCGCTCCACACCAAGGAAACCCTCTGGAATGGTTTGGACATGATAGGTAAACAGTGTTGGGCTTGCTCAGCGGGGAGACATTTGTATTTAGATGTTATAGATAAGTGGTGCATATTTGAGACATATGAAAGTTATTATTCCAGGCAGTTTCTAAACAGAGAATCGTACTTACATAGCCCCTTAACTCTGAGCTGACAGGCGGGATAATGATTTAAATTATTGTTAAACATAGGCTCTGTTTTAAAGTGGATGGAATTCAACATCATGGTAGGTTTGGGGGAACGGGGGTGTATTGCAAAACACATTTCCAGTTGCTGGAGATCTGATCCACGGGAGCTTCTCTGCCAACACCAAGCCTCACTATTCACACCATGAAAATGGCAGCTGTAGCGATCCTCAAAAGGCAACATCACTCAGCTATCTTCAGGATCATTACCACTCTCTCTGATTGCAACAACCTTAGATTAAGAGAAATGCCTTTTTGAAAGCAAAACATAAGTTTTCACAGACCATAAAAGAGTTCAGCAGTGAATCATAATTATTTTTTATAATGCTTTTAAATTGCAAGTGATTTATGCTTCCATGAGTTGAATAAGGTTATGTTTATTATGCTATCACTCTGTTTTTAATAGAGTATACCAATTAGTTCTTCATTATAAGTCACTTGAAGCACAACTATTAGGTTGCATTAAATCAGAGTACTACATTAATTTCAACTGTGCAGAGTTTGCTTTCCAGTGTTTTAACATGGGGCTGGTAGCCCTGCACTGGGCTCCCTCAGACACCCTCCACCCTGCAGGCGCACTCAGCAGGTACCACCGCCAGAGAAGGCTTTTTGTCCCCACCATAAGCTGCTTTCTGACATGTCAAAGGTTAAGTGTGATGGCACACACTGGCTCCATACTGCAGCCTTCACGCATTCAAAGCTCCAGCAAAAACAAACCCATCTCTTATGTGGGAAGGAAGAATTAATTTCTTGCTTATTCAGCATCTGATTGTCTCTCTGTGTCACAAGAGAGCTCCCGGGCAGTATCTCCAACCTACATTTCCCAAATGGATAATTCACAATAATACAGGAGAGAGGGTCTCATCTCTGCTCGTAGCATGAAGATGCAATTGGGCCTAAAAAAAAGCAATTGCACCTTGTCACTTAAGGGAAATTACATGGCTGATTAATAATGGATGAGCCTCACAAAGCCCACCCATTCTGCTCAGCGTACCAGCATCTTATCCCAATTATCCTCATCAGTAATGCCTAGAATTGTTTGGAAATTTTAGGTGAAATTGAGTTCACTCACCTAAGCTTTAATAACCATCATGTCTAGCAAAGTAGGAGCATCACAGCACAGCCTTTGGAGTATGCAACACAATATAAAATCAAATCATGAAACAGTAACTCATGCAAGTCAAAGATAAGGCACTTCTGTTGGAGTAGTAGCTTGGCTTGCCCACTTTCGCACATGAGGAGTCCAATAACTTAAGAGGAGTTGAAACCCACAGTCCCCTGTCAGGAAGAAAAGCAGTATCTCCACCTGCAGAAAGCAGACACTTGTATGATTTGTCCCAGGAACATGAGAAATCTGAGCCTGAATCAGGAGCTGAATCTGTTACCAATAAAATTAAGGATGGTTTTTGTCCCTTCCTGCTAGCCATTAGTTATTGATTTGATGTACTCATACCAGCATGTAAAAGCTCTCCCCTGCAGCCAGTGCGTGGTTGCTTTTCCTGCACAATTAAATCCTAATAAATATTCTTCCCTCATAAAAATAATGGACCCATCTCTGTCTGGCCATTTTTATTCTCTTTTGATGTGAAAAAAACCACATATTCCTAGAGCTTGCTAGGAAGCAAATAAGGAAGCAAAAAACCCAAGTGGGTATTAAAGCTACTACTACCCTATTTGAAAAACCCAAGAGAACCACAAAAGGAAACTGCAGCAATGAATAGAAAACATGGAAACGATTCCTTAGTCTTCAAGCTGGGCATTGAATTTGTGCAGTGACAAACCCCCTGGGGCAGGCTTAGGGACCTCGCCTGCCTCCTGTGACCTGCAAGAAGCAATGCCTGCTCCTTCCTGCAGCCCTTTCAGCTGCTCCTCAGCTGGCAGCACATCCTTCAGAATAAGGAGAGGTACAATGGCAAGTGGAAGCAGGATTTCCTCCTGCGTTTGTTTCCAGAGCCAGAGGCTGTCTGTAAGGAAGGGGAAGCCTCCTCATTCCTCCAGACCCCTCCTGACCACAGCATAGCTCAAAGCAAGAACAGATTGATGGCACTTCGCTCTTTCAACGGGCAGCCAACGTGGTCCTGCCCTCCAGACACAAAATTGGAGAGACAAACATGCACTGGAGAGAATAAATTAACAGTAAGAGCCCCAGAGAGAGTATTTCACAGTTATTTTTCATTCTGGTCTACTTTTAGTAACTCCAGATAAACTACTCATTTAACCAGTTGAACCCAGAAGGATTCAAAGCCTATCTATCGGAAACATTTCAGGACAGTCCATATTGGCAGGAGATCTCAGCACAGTATGGCCAGTTGGAAAACACATGGTTACTAGATTCCCATGTCCTGGCACAAGCTGATAAAACCAGTGTGTTCCCTCTCCACCTGTGACCCAAGATTTCTTAGTCTCCAGAGGAATAAATCCTACCAGTTTCAGTAGCCATCTTCATGCTTAGAGCCAGTATGGACTGAACGACATGATGAAGGGGAACTGCAACATTAAAACTGGTCTAAGATACTCTTTGGTGTCACCTTCTTTTCCACCTGTGGCATCAAATGACAGAGCAACAGGGAGGTCTCCAAACAAAATCACTGTAGCCTTGACTGCTTAGCTTCACTGCTGTCAGGAAAAGGATATTATATATGGAGAGAGGGCTGCAATCAGCCTTTCTGAGGAAATAATAACGTGGGAAATTCTGACTCATGCTGATTTGTGATCAAGGACTGTGACTGAGATACCAAAAAAAGGAATTGAATCAGATTTTCATGGCTGTGTCAGAATGAATTAACTCTCATCATATAACTGAAAAAGATTTAACATCACAGAAGCATTTTTAGAATGACAGCAGGATATGGAGGCTGTGGTAAAGAAGAAAACATGATTATTGGCCTGGAGAGACTGACAGTGAGGAAAGATAAAAAAATAACTAAATATACCATAAAATAATAGCTTGGTCAAACAGCTGCCAATAGGAACATCCTGAGGAGGGGACAGCAGTTGTGAGCATCTGGGACTGCTGGCTGCAAATATGCCCCAGATGACACTTATGACAGAATAACCAAAAGTGAAACATCTCCAGGAGTGATGGTGAAGTTGTCTTTAGGTCTACCCAGAACAGCTGGAGAAGCTGCTATCATTCACTGCTGGTTTTCACCCTTCTGCTAAAGCCAGGAAGAGATGGCTGCCTGGGTTTCTCCAGTGGCCACCATTTATCCCTCTGCCTGCCTCAGAGGAGGGCTAAGGTATTTTTTTCTCACTTTTGTGGTTGCCAGCAAAACTCTTTAGAGTAAATGAAATGCCAGCTGAGTTCATTCTGAATACAGCTAAAGCAAAGTGAGGCTATTTCAATTCTAAATGCTTGCCCATAGAAATGATTCAGGTTAGAATAACTAGTCTTTTTTAAAATTTTCTAGGTTGTCCATTGTAACTAAACCCTCTGCAGGAAAATATTGCACTCAGTACATATTTTAAAGAGGGTTGCTTTTTTTTTTCTCAGCCAAGCAAGGAGAGATGCTACAAAGTGGAAGATTAGACTCTAAAGTGCAACTCAATAGACAGGAGTTTATCTGGCAGCAAATTCCACAGACACAGAGTGAGGAGTGTGAAATTCTCACTGCAAAGCACTGACAGACAAAAGAGTATCTCCTCCCTCCTCACACAGCCTGCTCACCTTCATCCAAAGCACCCCTTTGATAGATCTGTCAATGTTTGTAATTAGCAGAAGACTTCTATAATAAAGTCACTATGTGATAAAAAGAGCCTTTGCACAAAGAGGAATAGGGATTATCAAGATCAGAACAAAAACCCACCAACCTAATTAGGGATGTAAGAAACACATCTGACTCGGGTATTTCCCCACACCTTGTTTTGTTTTTCTCCTGTAGCTTCATGATCCCTTTGACAGAGAGTCAGAAGTATGTACTTGACCTGATAAAAGAGCTCACTTATCTTCAAGGAACATGCCAGGCATCCACAGCGACCCATGCAAAACAGTTCAAACATACCTAACACCCTGTGCTGTCCAGATAAAGGAAAAAAAAACCCCAAACCAAAACAAAAAACCACAAAGCCTTTGGGTTATGAATTACCAACACAAAATCAAAATGAGCCAGTGATTTACAAGCGTAAATTGAACCTCAGATGAGTGAAGAAACCAGGCAAAAAAGGGATGGCATCTTGGTCACTGGGTTCTTCTTGCCTTCCCCATCAATATAACCTGATCTATCTTTGCCAAACTGTCCTTCCATCACTTTTAGACAGCAGTTCACCCTGTTTCCACATTTTCATCTTCCTGCTCCCCTCATGCTTCTGAACCCCTTCTTAAACCTTCCTGCACAGAAGCTAGCCACCATGCTTTCCAAGAAAAGCAAGCATTGTCGGGAGGCAACCTCTCTACCTCCCCTCCAACTTCAGCAGCATGTTCCAGCCTCCCCTGATCATGCTCGTCTCTCTCTTCCTCCTTCTCGTCCTAAAAGTCTTTGCTTCTCAGAAAAACCATTAACCACAGAGCCTGATCCCTGCATAGCCACTGATTACTGATTAACCACAGACCTAGGTTTTGACCTAGCAAGCCCTGCACAGAACCCAGTAACAAGCAGATGGTGAAGAGAAAGATTCAGTAAAGCACTTAAGCACATGGCTATCTTTAGGAATGTGAATTAACAGACTTACTCAAGCAGATACCTGATTTCTGGCACACCAGGTACAACTACGTATGTACACGAGGTGGGTAAGTAGCTAACCACCCTGTTGAATTCAGGCCCTGCAGCCTGTGCAGTCTTCTTTTCTGAACAACTGAGAACAGGTAGTCTGGCCAGTTGGGAACTACACACCACTAAAAAAAATGGTATTTTAATTCTCACTTGAATTTCTCCCCCCTCAGCTTTCATCCATTACCCTGCCAATGTAAAGCACCCTCTCCCTCACCATTAGATTGTTACTCTGACTCTTTGGAGCTTATCTGGTTTTCATGAAGCACTTTTAGGTCCCACATCTAAAACTGAAGCACTAGAAATTATCATACAAATGGTCATAACAATGATTATGGCCTATGACCAAATTATGCATGTATTTCCCTTGAGTGAGCCCACCACGCTGAACTGAACTTGCCAGTCCCCGCAGCTCCACAGTGAAATTCTCCATCAGTTCAGTTTTCTTTCCAACTGTTTCTAGCACTGACCTGCAGCACGAGGCCAATTTCCTTCCACCTGGCCAAGCAGCATTACAGTCGAGATCTGTAGACTCTACCGTGTTAAGAACAAAGCTATAAAAAGTGTTTTGACAAAGGCAGGCAACGTCAAGGCTCATATGAGCCATGAATATATACTCCAGTGTACGGAGTCACTGGATCAGATCCAGCTAGAACCAACCAGGCCTGGAAATGGGGGCAGAAACCAACAGGACCACTGTTTTTGTCAAAAGATGCTCTCCCACCAGCCATGCTGGGATAACAGAGTGGTCTTGCTGATGCCTGTCTGCCTACAGACACCAAAGAGGGCAAAGAAAAAAAAAATTACAGGCAAACAGCATGGCAGAATGAGGAGAAAATGCAAATGTCTATGGAAACACATTGATCAAATTGTCATCCGTCTCCTGGTTCAAGTAAACACTTACATAGCTCTGAAGTGCTGGGGTCCTCTAGACTTGGGCATGCAGAGAAAGAGGAAACACTCCACATTAAAGATTTTGGCGGCTTCAGATCTTTCCACGCAAGTGATGCAGTATTTATTGGCATGGGACCAGCACAGGAATGGGATTATTGGATTCTAAAGGCTTTTTCCCTGGAGTGGTCTTTATCCTCTTAAAAGAAGATAGAGCAATTAAACATTTTTTTCTTCCTGAAGAGAATTAATTGTCTGTGAATGGTCACACTGGTGGCCAGATGCATCACAAGAGATTTTCATCTTCTTAAACACACCAGCCATAGCCAATGGCACAAGATTTGATTCAGTGGCCAGCAATCTGATTTATTAATCTTTTATCCGTAGTTACAGAGTACAAAATTACCAATTCCAAATACGTTTAATTTCAAAACCCAATAGGAGCAGATGGAATCGAATTTTTTTTTTAAATATTTCTGTAAAGCCCTTTAACATTAAAATGATGCTGATGCATGAGAATGAAAACCTGTAAGTGACTGGACATACTGTTCTAGCCTATATACATGGAAGTGCTTTGTCTAAATTTTGCAAAGTTCTGACAGCAGTACCCTGCTGTAATTCCCATGACAGTAAGAAGCACTTACCTAGCACATGTCAGCACAAGGGATGGTATTTTCACCAAATGCCACAACATAAGGGAAACATATAACGCTGTCAGAAGGACAAACTATAAAAATGTGATTAAGACAGTGTGATATAGAAGAGTGCAAGACCCAGAATTCCCAAAACATCTGAGCAGGAGAGAGGAACCCAGCATCTCAGTGAGCACAGCATCTTGAAGGATCAGCTGCACCATTAGGAGAGCTGGATGTAACCTCTGCATTGAAATCAGGAGTTGATTTGACACAGGTAGAATATCTTGGGAGAAATTAAGCAGTAGATAAGATTGACTAAACACAAATGGCAGGAATAAATAACACCTTCACTTGCAGGCTTCTTCTCCAAGAAGGACCTAGAGACGCTGTTTGTTTTCAAAGACAGGACACTGGATACAGTGGGCCTTCAGTGACCCAGTGTGTATGTCCCAAGCTAACGGCAGGACCATGAACAAGACTGCAGCAAGCTGAGGACAGAAGAGCGGTGCAAGACCAAGGGCCCACACAGCCCCAGGTTCTGTCTCCAGCATGGGGCAAAGCAGATTTGCAGGGAAGAGCACACACACGGCACCCCTCCCCTCCATGCGTGTCCCAATCTCCCCAGCCCCTGCCCCAGAGCATCGTCGATGCCTTTGCATAGGGAAGCACCACTGAAAATTTTACTTTTAAGAAATTATTTCATTTGACTCAATTATCCTCTACCTAGACAACTCCAAAGTTGCCCTGTGCTGCTTGTACAGACACACAGTCATATGAATTGCATTTCATACACATCCAAGAAGAGTCCCACACAGCTGATAAACACAGAGGCTATTTCTGCTTATGAAATCCAAACTAAATAATTTCTTCAGCATAAATGAACAAACAAGTGATTCTAGCCCACGTACTGGCATCATGATTCAGTGTGAAACTTGGTGTCTAAGGCCAGTTACTGGTAGTAAGTATCAGACACACTTCTGTGTATCACACATGGACAATAACTTTTTGATGCAAGAATTCACCACAATTTAGCAACAAATATATTGATAGCAGAGCCTGGTGAGAGTTTAACGCTGTGGCAGGCGGCACTGCATACTTGCTTGGGCTGCACATTGCCACATCGGTCCACGGGAGAGCACCTTTCAGTGAGTGCAGACCTGAGTCACTAAGGAAAGATCTTCTCAGTCTGCACAAGCATATGACAACACTTGCATTTTTCCCATCTTTCAGCCACTTGGGAACAGTTACAGTCACACAGACCCCATGAGGCTCATTTCTCCTGTCCTGGACAAAGGTATATGGAAGGAGAGATCCTGGTTTGGATTGGCACAGGTTTCCTCAGTCAAAACTGCCTTGGGTTTTTTTGGGACAGGCCAGGCAAGGCCTGGAGAAGCTTCTGCTGCTCTGTATTTGGCCAAAGAGAAGTGATGGATGAGCAAAAACACAGGGCTAGATTCTGCTCACAGCATAAAACCAGAGTGACTCCACAGGTGGCTCCTAGTCCAGACTGGTAAAACTGAGAGTAGAGTTGGGCTATAAGTAAGGATTTCCAGACTGAGTCCAACAACAACAGTTCTGCTTATATAGCTTGGAAAAACAGATGGAGACTTCAAAGTACAAAGCAGTCTAATTTTTAGCTCTGTTGCTGATATGGATTTAATTTTATTAAAGATGTCAAACTTTTTAATAACCTAGACACCTACAGGGAGAACAAAATCATATCCTCTGTACAGTAAATTGCATATTCAGCAGCTGTGATACCAATTAGATATTGAAATGACAAAGTGCTATCTCATGCCAGCAAAGACATACTGTACAGAGCCGGTGTCTCGTTTTATCATATAAGAAATGTTTAGCCTTCATCTGTCATACAGGCTTAGGGGAAAGGGCCTGCACAGCTGGAACAGCTGGAATCACAAGTTTAGCACAACAAATTGTTATATTTTTACCAGACGATCTACTCAGTTTACATCCAAAAATTACCTCCAGCTCCAAGTGTCTTACACTGCAGTAAAAGCACTCTTTTTCATAGAATGGTTTGGGTTGGAAGGGACGTTAAAGATCACCTTGTTCTACCTCCCCTGCCCTTCCACTAGCCCAGGTTGCTCAAAGCCTCATCCAGCCTGGCCTTGAACACCTCCAGGGATGGGGCTTTCAGCATTACAGCTGAACAGTACAGTTTAACTTATTTTGATTAATATTTTGGAGACAAGTATTAAGAAAGCTGCAAAGGTTAATTCCCTGTACCAACATCTTCTCTCCACCTTTTTTTTTTTAAGAAAGACACTTACTACTTACAGAATGATGATAGGAACCATATCAGACAAACTAAGGAAAATGCAATTACATATGGCATTAAGTATCAGTTAAGAGAATGTATTTTTTTAAAAAAAAAGCATAGATACCTTATCCTAGTGGTTTAAATAAAAATGTCACAATCTTTGCTAATATAAGGAACTCTTCAAAACGTTTCTTGAAAACATACACTGCTCCATTACTGGCGTGTTATCATTCTCCTCCAAGGCCCTGTCTATACTAGAAACTTCTGTAACTAACTATAACTGTGTGATTAACTCAGTATATATTCAATTATTCCAGTAGTTAATACATTTAGTAGAAATAAAATAAGGTCAAAGACCTTTTAAACTGAATCACTGTTTCCAGACTACAGGTTCCACACTTCTGCTAAAAAATAACAACACTTGGCAAAGGCAAGATAAACCTCTTAGTGTAAACCAGCAATATCTACCTCCTTAAATCAACAGCCACATCACCCATCAGAAGTGATATTTAGTGTGAAGGCATTATTTTTTTTAACATAGGGGCCTATTTTTGCTGTGTCAGCTTCTGAACTACAGCGTACACACACTCATAATGTAAACTCCACTTACAACTGTCAGAGTTTTCATATTGTGTTGTGCTTTTACGGGTAACATGGAAAATATTATTATACAGCCTTTCTTGCCTGTGTTAGGAACGATACTTCAGCTTACCAGAACTAGAGAAACTTTATAAAGCACAGAACTTATTGTTCCACGGGCCATCCTGTCTTGTTACAGTCTTCATTTTACTCAGTCTGGGCAATAACAGCCAGACTAACCCCTCTTAACTTTACTCCTACCCAGGTTCGTTTGCAGGCCCTCCTGACACCGATGTGAATACAATTTTGGATCATTCACATATCCCAAATAGCACATTATGTGCCAGATTTTGTCCTTTCTGTTCACCTGCAGTAACACTTTAGTGTCACAAGCACTCCTGCTAAAGCAAAGGTGGTTCAGGTCAAAGCAACAGGTACACCAACGACCAACGCTGACAAAATACATATAACGTACGCAACCTGTGTGCAGCGTTGCAATTCAACACCTTGTTGAGACCTGGTGAAGTCTGAAATGCTGATTCCTCAGAGACCTTATTTTACTCGGCAGCCGGCTGTTCTGACTTACTCAGTATTTGCCATTCACCTGCACAGGCAGCAGGAGGGCAGGGCAGGGCACGGCCGGGGAGATGCTGCCTGCACCCCCCAGGCCAGCCCAGGCTCATGGGCATGAATTCTCCGCTGTTTACAAACAAATGCAAAGAGAAGGGAAAAAAAAAGCCACGAGGCCATGACAAGCTCTGGTGTGCTTGGAAGTGCTGTCTCCAGCAGCCGCATCATCAGAGGCAAGACAGACAGACCTGGAGGACAGACAGACCTTCAGGCACAAGGAGCTGCCTTTGGGCTGTGGGGTAACTTTTGGGTACCTATCACATCTGGAAAAATACTTCCCTCCAGAGGTCCTATGGCAAAGCAGGGATTAATTAAAATGGCAAGAGATTAGTTATTTATGAAACTGTTTTCACATTTTCTGCTGTGTTAGAGAGCTTCCTGCAGCTGCCATAGAGATAACAGCTACAGACAATAAAACTTTATGAGCAATTTAAATTCTCACTCCCCTTAGGAGATGCGGAAAAACAATGCCAACCGACCATTTGCAGGTCATGTATATCTTGCCTTCATGAAGTAGGACTCTGTTTAAACACGTATTATTCTTTCCCATCAGACTGCCACAGACTTCCGTAGAGAGGGTAAATAGTTTATAGCTTCCACTTTCAACAATACACTATAAAAATACACTGCAGTCATATTTGATTATCCCATTTATTTAGTGCGAAGCACTCTCAGCACATCAGTCTGCTTCTTTGCATGCATCAGAATAGCAACAAAAATCGATTCCCTTGGAAAATGGAAAATAAGTTTCGCACTTGGAAAATAAAATAGTAATAACCACATTACAAAATTGTGGTTGCATGTGATAAACTAGATTTATCATCAGTTTTGTACCACTCATACCTGAAATTTGCCCATTAATCCACCTCATTTGAGGCTTACTTAATGTTTCATTCTAAAGGTGCCCTGGAGCTAGAGATTCAATTTGCCTAAGAACTGACAGGGATAAAGAAAGAAAAATGTGTTTCCTTCCTTCCCTACAAAAAGTGCAACTTCCTTGTGATGGTCAGTTCATATTTTGACTTTTGATACTCTGCAAACATGAAGCAATAAGAAGCTAGGAAGGGGATCTGGAGAAAGATTTTCCAAATACCTACAGCACTGCCAGTTAATTCTACTAGAATCTGTGTACATATTTATGACCAAAGTGTAGATTTATACTGTTTCTACTTCAGGTAAATTTAATGCATGTACATTTAATACACGTGCTTTTAAAATTTTCCCAATTTGCAAGGTCTTACTAGCTTTTCACATATTTTATCCTTCCAAGAGGTGGTAAAGCTTTGCTTTCAACAGGTGCCTCTCAGTGTGCCAACCTAAATACAATTATCCTCGGTTTGCCAAGTCTGTGCTGGTAAAAGACTAAGAATACTGTGAAATACCACATGAGTGAAAATGCAGGTGGATGGGAGAAGAGTGTGAATGGAGTAATAAACAACAAAGGGGTTTGGTTGCCAACCATAGCAGAACAAATAAGGCTAAGGAAAAGGGACATATTGGTCCTCATGTTACCCTGCTGGAACTACAGGGCAGAGGCAATATGCTGAAATCATAATTTTTTTGCAGTCCCACTTTCCCATACTTTCAGAGTGTATTTGCCATGCTTTGAAAGAAAAGACACTAGATGCTTCGACTAGATGATCTTGAGAGGTCCTTTCCCATCCAAACCACTCAGTGATCTCATGCTACAATATCACTGCCAAAAAATGTGGCAACTTTCAAAAAGGTATAATACAGTGGGTAAACCCGGAGTTCCCAACCAAAAAACACAGGAAAATGCTGAAGACACACATTATGCTTTGACTTACACATCACTGAGGAAAGCTGCCACCCTCGTGGTCTATCTGTGAGTCCATAAAAAGCGTACATGAAGATTTCTTAGCCTATGCCAGACTCACTAGCCAAGTGCTTGAAAGAAGCAGGCTAATGTGAAACAACACCATTTGGTTCCTATGAGCTGCCATCCTTCCTCCAGGGCTCTGAGACCCCAGGACTTAAACAGCTGCTCCCTTCCTTTTCTTTCTTGACACTTTATTATAGCAGTGAGGCAGCAGATTGCTTATGTTCCATTTTTCTCGGACTCTTTTTGAAGTGTGAATGAGCATGTGTGTATGTTGAAGTGATAACATAAGGCTAAGCCACATTTCTAGTAAATATTACTTTAAATTATGCTGGAATGTAAAAGTGCACTTGTGCAAAACTAGCTGCCCAAAAAGGGAAGCGGAGCTGTAAACCATCCTGCCTGCAAGATGCGCATATCAGCAGGGGAGTCACTGTATAAGGGCATGTTTACAGGTCATATAATCCTGCATCTACACTGAAACTCACGCCCTGAAACACAGAACATGCATGCATTTGATTGCAACAACCTCCCCTGTGGGGGCCTTTACATTGTGTCAGGAAACCAGTTGAGACCTTGTGGTCAGAGGAGACCAGATTCCTGGGTGAACTGGAGCCTTTTCATCTTCGTAACGTGGGTAGACAGCAAATAGGAGCGCCTCTGACCTGTGACTGATCGTGGCAGCACTGTGAACCTCACCACTAATGCTACTTTCAAGGTGGATTTAAGCCAGTCTCTCATTTTGACTCACTCCAGCAGTGACAGGCAAGACATGGTCCAAACTCAGTTCCTGACCTCCCCTCAGGTGAGATGCAGTGGACCACACCAGCCCTTTTCACCTCTTTCAGAACAATATCAAGCAGTCAAAGAAGCTGCTTAAGAGGCTCAGCTTCTGAACATGCAGCAAGGGCAGCCAGACCCAGGAACATCTGCTACAGCCACATGAACCTGTGCATTGGCAGCAGTAATGACATGTGGGTAATTATCAGTAAGGCTGATGCTATGGGTAAGCCACAAGCAGAAGGAAATGAAAAATTAAGGTACAAACCAGCTGTTTCTCTTTCATCCACAGGCACAATTTAGTGATGCCAGAATGTCGTGCAATGCCTGCGATGCTGACAGAGAGGGAGGCAGGACTGAGCTGGGCAACAAGGCTGATGGCATCCCTGAATCGGGTGACATTGCTGTATAACCTCTGACAAATCATTTAGCTCTCCCAGCTTTTGGGCTCCTTTTTGTTCAGGTCTCTATTAAATCTGTAAAACAGGAACAGTGTCACTAGACTTGGTCATTGCCCTGCTTTAACCAGGTCCCTATTTTGGCTGGAACTGCTACTGTAATGCAGATAAGTGAAACAAAAATGTGAAGTTTTGGAAGCTGTGACTTTTGGGGACATAAATGCTCACTTTGCATTCCCCTGCAGAGCTGGGATCTTGCAGTGACACAAGACTTAGCTGCACATCTTTCCTTTGGGCAAATCTGATTTTGAAAGTGAAGTTATACTATTGGGAGTGGGAGTAGGATAATTTTGTGATAAACAGAAAGAAAGCCACCAGAAATGATAAAACTTGTGTGAAATACACATAGAAGCAAATGGAGGCAGTGCAGACGTGCAGTATGACCCTGCAACCCTACAGGAAAATAGTGAGGCTCAAGAACAAAGAATGTGTTTGGGGTTGGGGAGGGGAATAAATCACTGAACTGCAATCTGAAATGCTAGGCTTTTCGGTTCAACATAGCACTCCAGCATCCTCAGCCTCCATCAGATGCCCTGCATGCCATACCAGGCTGAATTCAACCATATGTTTGTAGCTAAGATATGAAATTCATTTGTCAAGTCCCAGGAGTATTTGGCAACTTGTCCTGTACTATATGTGTGGTCTGCTACACTGAAACAGGCATGCAGAGCATTACAGTGGGTACATCTATAGGATCCAGAGGCAACACAACTGACAATATCCCTGCTCTGACTTTCAGTGCTGCTTAAGAATGAATGGAGGTAGAGAGGTCTAACGTCGAAGACATTTCGGCACAGTTGCTAGGTTTAAAGCCTGCTGAAGGCTGCTGGAATGTGCTATAAATACGTATCCAAGCTCCACGCCAACTGTGTAAACTCAGAAGCTGCCTACTTCATTCAGGGACTTCATACCCACCAGAGAGTCCGGAGCCTGTTAGACTAGAAGCAAGTCAGTGGCTGGCTAGAGTCACGTTTTCCTTATGAAAGGGGATATGGAAGACGCTAGGACAAGGCAGAGGTGGATGACGGGAGGAAATGATTTCTCGGGTGTTTTGAAAGGAAACACATAATCCTGAGTTATGGGCCCTCATTAATCAGGTGGAGGAGTCCCGAGGTGCCAAATCTCACAAGAGCAGCCAGAGGACCTGGAGTCATTCGCAAGCTCTTCCTAACTGAACTCTTGGCATGACATTTGCCCAACTTCTAGATCCCAGTTAAAATTTCACCACCTTGGCCTGTGAACAGTTGCCTAGTGGCTCTGATTCAAGCTGATTCACAACAAAAGATAAATCTTTCTGCTCCTAAAAGGAAGCAAAAAGCTGCCGAGAAATTCTTTAATTCCTCTGCCTTGTGCAATCTTGGGCTGGTAGTTTCTGCAGCAAGAAGTCAGTCCCATTTCTTCACCTTCTGAACTCACACCCCTCTTCGCTGCTATGTAGGTTGCTATAGGCAGTCCTGTCACCGTATTCTTTAATACAGCAAGCAGTGCAGAAAGGAGGTAGAACTGTCAGAAAGAGGCTTCCATAAAGTTTCTGATATGTAGCACAAAGATGTCATTTGAACAGAGATGATCAGGCTACACGAGATGAAAAAGCCAGGATCTATCTCAGCCTAGCAAGATCATCTCATCTTCAGAAGGAACTTCACCTCATGAAGGTCAGGAGCTGAACCTTTTCCATGGTGAAAACAAGACCCATGAAACTATGGTTACATGGAGAAATTCTGTGATTTGCCCCCCAGTGGCAATGCAAAGCCAGCTCTAAGGCTGCATGCAGACACCTCTGGACCCCCCAGCAACCTCGCTGCCCCTTAAGTTGGGTCCTTGGAGACTCTTCAGTTCTTCTAAGATGTATAAACTCAAATAGTCCAAACTTGGACAGCCTGAGCATTTGGGGCTAGATTGAGTTCTCATGAACGCCAGACTGTCTCCATTTCAGCTGAGGATAGCAGAAGACACAAGCACTCAGCACTCCTCATCCTCCAACCCCAAATGTATATATCCAACCTTCAGGCTCCAGAAGACACATCAAACCCCTCTGTGAAAGCAACATCCTGGCAAAACCAGCTGCAGCTTCTTCTACGTAACATGGAAGATAGCCATGTTTCAAATCTGCCCACAAAACCAGACAGAAAATCATAATAGTGCCATCCAGGAAAGACTTACCCATAAACGTGTAAAATGCATTTCCCTACTTTGGCATGGGGAAAGCAGCAGACGAGATAAAAAGAAAGCTTCACAAGGTATGTGCCACACTCCAGACTATGCTGTGATACAGCAACTGCTCTGAGCAGAAATCCACTTATTTACAGGTGGCTTCTAGTGCTATACCGTAGTGGTTGTTTCCCACCTCCCACTCATGTTATACTTACGTGCTAAGTCTGAAATACCCACTGATCCAGGCTGAGGTTGTAGGATGCTCTGGGGAGCAACAACAGCCATTTCCCTCTGCTTGTCCCAGCATAGCATGGGGGATAGGCAGCGTCAGGCTGGCCCTTCACTGGGGCAGCTCAGCATTGTCCCTGTGTGTTTGGACCAAGGTACTCACCTAAGAGCTGCACTCCACGGGTGAGTCCGTAGACGTCGATCAAAGCCCAGAGGGGCTCTGCCGTTCTCACCCCACTGAAGAAAAGCATTGCAGCGGAGTCATTCACCCGATAGAAAACCCGTCCCTTCTTGTCCACCCAGAAGGCTATGATGTTTCCCTCATTCGCAAACTCTTCTGGAAGAGCCTTGGCCCAAAAACCACTTTGGGAAACCAAGTCAGGGCACGCGTACTTCGGCAGAGTGTCAGGGTTAATTCTTGATGGATCCTTGGAAGTAAACCCGAGTCGAAGAGCCCCACTCCAGCAACACTGCTTTTTAGTGATCTGCAAAGATAACAGCAGCAATAACAGCATTTGGCTCTTGAACATCTATTTACACGCTACAGGCTCTATGCCATCGAGCACTGATGGCTACCACACAGATGAGCCCACTAGATTTGGGAAACATTTTACCCACCAAACACTGCTGTAGCAGCACACTTAGGATGCAATGCACATATTAAAAAAAAAAAAAGAAATCAAACTAAATCTATGCAGAGAGGTGAAATGTAATTGCAGCTGCATGATGACTTATTTCTATTTCTAGGGTAATTCCTTTCAGCCTAAGAATCATCCTCTCACAAAGTGTGCCAAAAATGGCCATAAGAGCTTTTATCTCAGCACCTGCAGCAGCAGAGCTCTTTGCCCCTGGTGCTCGGGAGATGGGATCTCTCATGACCTGAGGGAAAAGCACTGGCTCCAGAATCAGAGTTAGCACCACAGGGTTTTCCCAGCCGAGTAACAGACAGTCTTACCCCTGTTTAGCTTGTCAGATTGGATGAAATCACAGCCTTGCAGCAGAGAACTTATGTGTGGGAAAACACAATTTAAAGTATTTAACTATATTAAATAAATTCTTAGGTGGCAAAGACAGATGTTGTCGTATGATTGGGGAAAACCTATCTATTCCAGCTGTGAGTGGTGTTTTTCAAGATATGTTGTGCATACTCAGTGCGTCTGAGGTCAGGAACATTTGCTACAGTTTTGGGAAGGGTGAGTGTGTCATATTCACCCTTCTGTACCCAAGAGACAGCAGGACAAAGGATCAGAGATGCCTCCAGAGCCACCGTCTTCTTCTCACACTAACTGAGCCCTGGAATGAAGGGGATCTGAGGGGAACAGGCAGCAGATCCTAAACACTTGCAGCACATCCAAAACGCTACCCAGTTACAAGGTCTCTTTCTTCCCACGGAAGCAAGGAGTCTTCCAGGGTTAGTATGGTCCCCAGATCGAGATTATGCCCTTGGAGAATTTTTTTCTCTTATTTTTTTTGTTTGAGTATGAACCTGCTGAGAATTGTTCCTCTCAAAGATTCAGCCTGTCAGCATCCACACCAGCATCCAGACCTGAGGATGCTGGATCCAAACTTGATGTGGGGCTGGGACAACTCCTGCATGCCAGGTGACACATAATTGGTGTTTCTATTCATGCACTGAACCTGCAGCAAACGTGAGAGCACCTGAGATAGCCCTCTTCCATCAAGGCTTGGCAGCCTCAAGCAGTTCCACTCTTGGCTGGAGACCAAGAGCAGAAACATGGATAGGCACCGCCTACCAGATGTCACACAGAACTTGCTACTTTACTGTAATTTCTTGCGCAGCCAAAGTACTAGTGGCTTGGATGAGTGGCAATGCCAGAGACTGCACACAGAATCACAGAATCACAGAATCACAGAATGTTAGGGATTGGAAGGGACCTCGAAAGATCATCTAGTCCAATCCCCCTGGCGGAGCAGGAACACCTAGATCAGATCACCATGGTGGCCGAGCTGAGCTGCACTGTCCAGGACTGCAGGACTTTGTCCTCAAAAGCCTAGCAGCAGCTCCTTGTGTCCCAGCTTGGAAGCACAGGATTTCCCAAGACATTTTATTTGGACTCCTGAATTCTCCTCTAATTACATCTGCAAATATTGCATTTTTCTTTCACATGTTCCTCTCCAAGGCAAATCTGTAACACGTTCCCTTGGGGGCACAAATAATCTCACAACATAAACATTGATCAAAGCCCAGAGATTTCTGTTTTATAACTAAAGTATCATAGAAAATAACTCAGAGCTTCAGAAAAGTTATCAACAGACAGTGCTGCTTTTTATCCCTACTCAGTCCAGCCAAGCACCTAAACTGTTTACATGAAACATCGGAGCACTCACCTCAGTCCCAGGAACCATGGGGAGCTCCTGCTTGTGGGATGGGCATTGGGGTGGCACTAAAAAGGACTGAAGCAGACGTGCTATTCAATATGCCTGGCTGGGATGGGAATATGCATGTCCCCAGTGGAAGGGGGATGGATGGGGCATGCATGTAAAAAAATGGGGAATAGACACATGCTCCAAGAAGCAGCCTGTATTATTTATTGCAGCAAATTTACTGCAAGCCCTAAAAGCTTTTGGGTCTGAGATAAATATGGCCTCATTGTTATTTGTACAATTTACTCTTTCACAGTCTCTTGCCAATACTTCACAGCAATCACAGGCCACATGAAGTAAATATTCATATGGTAATTGAGGCTGCACATGTTCCATGTATTAATCAGCACCTATAAACAGTTCTCAATACAGTCTGACCACAGGCAAACTAATACCCAAATTAAAATCTAGTACAAAGCCTGCCAAGAATTAGACACAGCTGGACAAAGGCTACACAGTTTTGCTAAAAAAGGCAATGATTAATGATGGACAAAATTCTCTCTTCAGCAGCCACTGCTAGCAAAAAAACTTGGGAGGTCCACTGGGTACCAGAAAGGGAGGAAAAGATATGATCTGCATCTAAACTGCTAAGCCATGGCTGCTTCCACAGACTCAGGCTCCTGCTCTTGTGCTTTGTGCCACCTTTGACAACCTCACCCCACTCCCCAACAGTGCTCTGAGTTACACAGAACAAACCATACAGGGACATATATCTCAGAGGCAAAGAAAAAAGGAAATTTTCCCAAAACCCACACAGCTCTAGCTGCCTGATCATAGAATCATAGAAAGGCTTGAGTTGGAAGGGACCTTAAAGACAACCCCCCGTCACGGGTAGGGACACCTTCCATTAGACCAGGTTGCTCAAAGCCTCATCCAGCCTGGCCTTGAACACCTCCAAGGATGGGGCATCCACAACTTCCCTGGACAACCTGTTCCAGTGCCTCACCACCTTCACCATAAACAATTTCTTTCTAATATCTGATCTAAATCTACCCTCTTTCAGCTTAAAACGGTTACCCCTCATCCCTTCACTGCACTCCCTGATAAAGAGTGCCCCTCTATCTCTCCTATGGCCCCCTTCAGGTACTGGAAGGCTGCTCTAAGGTCTCCCTGGAGCCTTCTCTTCTCCAGGCTGAACAAGCCCAACTCTCTCAGCCTGTCCTCATGTGGGGGGTGCTCTAGCCTCTGATCACTGCTGTGGCCCTCCTGGTGACATTCCCAAAACTGCAAAGAAAACTCAGAATAAAATCCAAGATACAACTCCTAAGAAATAGAACAGTATCTCCTGACTTCTAGTTTTTCAAATGGAGTTTAGACTTTATAGGACCTGAATGGTTGGGTTCATGGTTATTCTTTAGCTAGCGAGAAAGTTTAAGATGCTGTTTTACACAGGCACACACAATAACAAGACAATTGCAGGATGGACTTGATCAGAAAAGCAAAGATGTTTTCGCATTTCCATCCGTCCCTAGAGTGCTGAAGCCTGTTGATTACTCCCATGAGATCTTTCCACTAGATCCAGCCGGAGCTCTGGTTGTAAATCCCTTGTGCAGAGATGAAAGATTTGCATGTGTAATCTTCACATATGTTATGCAAGCTAAAATCCTAAAATATACAGTAATAAACGAGTGTGAATTTCCCGAGATAGCTACATTGTTTCAGAATGAGGAAGGAATAACCCAGAACCTTTGCCTAAATCACTAAACACACTCAAATCTTTGATGGTGTTTTCAGAAACAAAATAATGCTTTTGTCTCCTCCCAAATCATTTTTTGCAGTTGTTTGTCCAAAAGGCTGTCCAACATGGAAAAAAATCCCATTAGGCAACGTGAAGGAATCCTGTTGAGTTTCCCGTCTGAAGGGAAGCAGTAAGAGCTCCACAGGGAACAATACAAACCTGTAGGAGGGATTTTCTACCTGTGGGCTTGAGCCTCAAATCACTGAAATCTCTATATATTTTCAAAAGGAGGCATATTCCTTGTTTCTTGCTCTTTTGCTGGCTGTGAGGTAAGATGAAGGGAAGCCTGATCCACTGCTGTAGTCCTGGGACCTTTAGTGATGGGCAACAGCAGGACCATGCAGACTCAGCAGCTATATGCAGACAAACCTCCTGAAAAACTCCTTGGGCAAAAATGAAGGACTTGCTGGTGGATCTTTCACGCGTGCCATGAACTAAAGTCTGCCAAAGATGATGACCTTCTTTGTGCAATGAAATGCACAGAATCAGCTCCAAATGGAAAAATTCAGTCCCACAAACTAGAGGGCGTAAAGACTGGAAAATATCTGTGGATGAAGTGCAAAGGGCCCCAAGCTCCTTCAAGGTGCTGAGAGCCTAAAGTGGTTCAGTTCCTAAGGGGTCTGACGAATTTCTTCATCAGGAAGCAGCGCCCAGTGCACACGGAGGCACACTGTCTCAGAGGAGCTGAGCTTCCTGTGCCAGCTGCAGCACAAAGGGTACCAGCTCCATCCTCGCAATTACCACAGACACAAAGGGGGTGACACCAGCGTCTGACAGCGAGAAAAATGTGACACCTGCAGTGTTTTCTCTTCAGACCTTAATGCTATCAGGCAACTGATTCAACAAAGCCAGAAAGATCCTTTTCTTAGATGGCAACTGTGACCATGCTGACCGCTCCTTTCATCCCGTCAGCAAAACCCTTTTATCTCACACACCAAGCACAAGCAAGCACCTGCACTTCCAGGGCCTTTTCACCTCTTATCTGTTGGCTGTGGAGAGGCTAACTCCCACCTCCAGGAGACCAGCCCTCATTGCTGCCTTGTTTACAGGAAGAATAGGGTTCTGTTTGGAACTGAAAGCATTAACTAACTCCTCACCTCCTCTCAGCCTGTCCAGTAAAATTCCTTTGCAGGATGCACGCAAAGCCTAGAGGACGTTGGCTAGAGAGATACTTAAGCTGATGCCTTTCAGACTGACCAATACAGCCCTTGCCTGTTCTGTTTTCCAAGCAGTCTCAACTTGACCTGTTGTTCCTTGTCCAACATCTAGATAAGCTCCATACTTTGGAGTATGGACTTTCCTTTTCTTCAGCAGTCTGTACTGATGGCTCCAAGAAAGATGATGACAAAAGCAGAAGTACCAACAAAGATCACAGATTTTTAAGGGTAAGATCTAACTACTGTGTTTTTCGAGGAAGGGCTGAAGATCAGGTGCAAGCACTAAACCCTGGTACACCCCAACATTCATTCACAGCAGCTCGCATGGCAATAAGAGAAGGTATCATTTACTCACCTTAAGCCTGACTTGTTCATAAATAACGATGGGCCTGTTGCTGAAGGTGATGGCATTGCAGAAGCTAGCCTGGCGTTTCACTGCCTTCTGTGTTGTGTCCATGATGATCTGGGATCCCTTCGTGTGGGGATGGAAAAGCAGAGGGCTGATGGATAATGCTCCACACTGAGGGATGGGGAGACAGTGCTTCTGTTTGTGGTGGCATCGGTGGGAGGAAGCTGAAAATGACCCACCTATGGAATCTGAAAGCAGAGTGGGGGCAAAAGGGTTTAAAATCTGCTGTGAGTAATAAGTAAAAAAACTTTCAATGTAAAAAAAATCAGGTGTAGATCAAAATAAAAGTTAGGCAAATCCCCACTCCGTAAATCACTAAGAGTTTCTAGAGCATCTTGAACAATAAAAGGCCACAATGATACAGAAGGATCCCATCTGGACAGTCTGATAGTAGAGAGCATGACACGGAAAACACAGCTGAGCACTAAAATCACAGGCCATTTTGAGGCCACACACCAGAAGAGAAAGCAAGAGTTGGTTCCAAAATTGGGGCAAAGCATGTGTGAAGTTGCTGCATCAAAGCTGCCACATTTAGGGAAAATCTTCCACTTCCAGAGGACTCCCACACAACTTGACCATTTCTCTCACTCCTCCTTTGCAGCAGCAACTCCATCAATACTTGCCTCCATGTGTCCTATCCAACCTCACTCAGTGCCAACTCAGACACATACGTTGTTAATTTATATTCAGGCACCACTCAGCAGTAACCCACCTGGATTCCTGCAGCAACCACCATTCATTCTCCTCTCTCCTCCACTGATGGGAACCTCAGCTGAGATCCCACTTGTCATGAAGGCATTGATCAGCATGCTATGATTACGGCAAGGAAAATGAAGAGGGAGAAAGGCTATGAAGCAGGGAGGAGATGACGTCTTTCTCTAACCAAGGCCCTACACAGAAAGTCAATGCATGACCAACACAGTCACGACAGCAGCTTTGTTCATGAATGAATGGATGCGTGAGTTTCTTTTCAACAGGGAGCCTGCAGCAGTTCAAGCACAAAACAATCATTATACCGAACACAAGTCATCTGCTTCCTTTTCCTTGTGTGTACATACACACTACATTATGCACATACGTTTGGGAGGAGATGCTTGTAGATTAGAAACAGAGTATCAACAGAATAAAGGGTTATTCCATGATAGACTCAGGGATGCAACAAAAACAAATATGACCTTAACAATGGGCCAGTTTGCACTATAAAGATGCATGACTAAACTGTATGGTTAAAAATCCTATTCCTCAAACAAGCAAACCATGGAAACTATTTATACACATTCTTCATACACATTAATTGCGGACAGTTACGTCTTTATATAGCTACTATAAAATAATGCTTACACCTCTAATGCAATTCTTGGTTTGCAATAAAAAGCCTGGACCATATTCCTCTCAGGGAAGTTTTAGCTTGTAGCTCCATGAAGTTGTAATGCCACACCATCAGGGTGAGCCTGAATAACTACAAACAGAACTTAAAATCCTGGTTTCTGATTAGAAGATTTAAATTCAACTTCAGCATCAGTCACTCTGGCCTTCCCTCATCTCATTGCTGTTTTTTTTCCTCGCATTTTCAGCAGCAATGCTATCCCTTCAGAACACAGCAGGGAGGCCAAACAGGACTTCAAAAACTTTCATCAATGCTTTAAGGGAGAGAGAAACCAACTGGGAGTTATTTGATACTAAAAATTATGTGGAATATAATCATAGAATAGAATCATTAAGGTTGGAAAAGACCTCAAGGATCATCAAGTCCAACTGTCAACCCAGCACCACCTAACTCACTAAACCATGTCCCTAAGCACCACAGCTACATGTTTCTTGAACACCTCCAAGGATGGTGACTCCACCACTTCCCTTGGCAGCCTGTTCCAATGCCTGATCACTCTTTCAGTGAAGAAATTTTTCCTCATATCCAGCCTAAACCTTCCCTGGTGTAACTTGAGGCCATTTCCTCTTGTCCTATCACTTGTTACTTCAGAGAAGAGGCCAGCACCCACCTCACTACACCCTCCTTTCAGGTAGTTGTAGAGAGTGATAAGGTCTCCTCTCAGCCTCCTCTTCTCTACACTAAACAACCCCAGCTTCCTCAGCCGCTCCTCGTAAGACCTGTGCTCCAGACCCTTCACCAGTTTCATTGCCCTTCTCTGGACCCGCTCCAGCACCTCAATATCCTTCTTGTGGTGAGGGGCCCAAAACTGAACACAGGATTCAAGGTGCGTCCTCCCCAGTGCCGAGTACAGGGGCACAATCACTTCCCTAGTCCTGCTGGCCATACTATTTCTGATACAGGCCAGGATGCCATTGGCCTTCTTGGCCACCTGGGCACACTGCTGGCTCATGCTCAGCCAGCTGTCAACCAACACCCCTAGGTCCCTCTCTGCTGGGCAGCTTTCCAGCCACTCTGTCCTGAGCCTGTAGAGTTGCAGGGGATTGTTGTGACCAAAGTGCAGGACCTGGCACTTGGCTTTATTGAACCTCATTCAATTGGCCTCAGCCCATCGGTCCAGCCTGTCCAGATCCCTCTGCAAAGCCTCCCTACCATCAAGGAGATCAACATACCTGCTCAGTTTGGTGTCATCAGCAAACTCACTGAGGGAGCACTCAATCCCCTCATCCAGGTCATCGATAAAGATGTCAAACAGGACAGGCCCCAAAACTGATCCCTGGGGAACACCACTGGTGACCAGCCACCACCTGGACTTAACTCCATTCACGACTCTCTGGGCTCGGCCATCCAGCCAGTTTTTTATCCAGCAAAGAGTGTTCCTGTCTAAGCCATGAGCCACTAGCTTTTCTAGGAGAATACTGTGGGACACGGTGTTGAAGGCCTTGCTAAAGTCCAAGTAGACAACGTCCATGGCCTTTCTCTCATCCACTAGGAGGGTCACCTGGTCATAGAAGGCGATCGGGTTGGTCAAGCACGACCTTCCTTTCATGAACCCATGCTGGCTGGGCTTGATCCCCTGGGTGTCCCGTACGTGCCATGTGAGCACACTCAAGATGAGCTGTTCCATAATCTTCCCCGGTACAGAGGTCAGGCTGACAGGCCTGTAGTTCCCTGGGTACTCCTTATGACCCTTCTTGTAGATGGGTGTCACACTGGCAAGTTTCCAGTCTTCTGGGACCTCCCCTGTTAGCCAGGACTGTTGATAAATGATGGAGAGGGGCTTGGCAAGCTCCCCTGCCAGCTCCCTCAGTACTCTCGGGTGGATCCCATCTGGCCTCATAGACTTGTGTGTGTCCAGGCTGAATCGTGGGAATGTTACTCTGCTCTTTGACCCTGCCTGCCAGCTCAGGGAGTCGAATACCCTGAGGATAATTAGTCTGAGTATTGAAGACTGAGTCAAAGAAGGCATTAAGCACCTCAGCCTTTTCCTCGTCCTTGGTGATAAGTCATTTTCCTTCTCCTGTTCCTCAGATGTGGAGGAGGAGAAAAAAGGTGCAGAGTACCAGGAAAAAGTGGAGGTTCACCTGACCAGGCAGGTTGGAGAGGGAAACCTTCAGGAGAAACAGACAGCATGGAAGGGGTGGCTTGGCACAGGGAAGGTCAGGATGTGAGTCATCACATGAACCTGACCTTTTCCCTTTGGGCATTCTACTGGCCTGGGGCAGTATACTTTGTCTCTTACCATGGCCCAAACTGAGTGGTCAGAAGGCAACACAAGCTGAAGCAGCCCCGCAGAGAGAATCTTCTGAGGTTACTTCCTAAGACCTGTTTAATTAGAGGCTGTCTTACGCCCCACAGAACAAGAGGTTGCATCCCTTCCAGTAATACCAGCTTTTCTCCAAACCAGATATGTTCTCTGTTACCACCTCTCTGGAACACTGTTAAACCCTCAGCTTTAGTCATACTTTGCTGATGAGTTCCTCAGGCTTAATGGTATTTTGCAAAGAAGTATTTCCTTCCTCACTGCAAACATGATGCTGTTCACCATCACAAATGGTTATGAGCCAGAGCCAGGAAAAGCCGACTTAGGTTTGCTCCACTCCAGCTCCCCAGCCGCTTCATGCTGGTCTGTAGGGACAAGACCATTGACAGATGGTCAAAACAAACCATCCCAGCTTCTCTTTTGGCAGAATTTTTTCAGGCCGCTGGATCTCCCCATTGTTTATCTCTTAGCTTTCTCTCTGTTTCTGGTCTATCTCTTTTTCACAGGTAGACTGACTAAAAGTAAGCATCTAAATTCAGCTTCTCTAAATTATATGAAGTCACAGTCATTTCTGAAACAAGACACATATTGAGGGATATAAAATCAAAGGATCCAGAGAAAAATAAGAAAAACTCTTTTTCTTGTCATTTACAGTCTTGTTTTTTTCAACAGCTCTTTAATAGTTTCTAGGGGTGCATATATGCAGAAAAGAAGTTGCTGCCAGGGAATATACATTCCGTTCATGCCATCTTTGCACCCAGATCTGAATTTTGAATCTCAAACTTTTTGCTAGCTGTCACTCACCAAAAGAAATTTGTGCAGCGCAAAGGCACACACATTTTAATTAGCTTGATTTCATGTCTCAGTACTCTAATTTTACTGGATACCTTGGCTGTGATTATAATAAATGCTACACCGCACACACATTTTAATTAGCTTGATTTCATGTCTCAGTACTCTAATTTTACTGGATACCTTGGCTGTGATTATAATAAATGCTACACCTCTACATAGGACATTGCCACCTTTTAAAATGTGGTAATGGAGTCATCAGAACTGCCCACAGCTTTCAAAACAAGCTCTGATAACAACACTGCATATGTCCAGAGCATCAGCTGGAGTAGTGTTGCGGAGCCGCAGGGTCCCACCTGACCCCCAGGAAGGATGTCAGAGTAAAGCTTATTTGCTGTTGACAGTTTGGCATCTCTAGGTGAGAAGGGGTCAAACCCATCCCAGACCAACGCCTGCAGGACAAATGCCCCCCATGCACACAGCTGAAATGCAGGGAAACCATCATCTATGGGAACGGAAGAAACCACCCCAGGATCACCTTCCACAAGTGGATAATGCAAAAGGGGAGGAGACCCCCTTCTTGATCCCAAATGCTCTTACACAGCAACGCTTCTGCATGATGAACACATGTGGGTAAGGACCAGGAAAGGTCTTAATTTTTAAAAGGTGGAACTATTTAATAATGGGGTTTTGCAGCTTACAAAGGCCTGCAGAAGTTCCAAAGCAATGGGTCAAATACAACAGCCCTTGCTCTGTTCTTCAGGGCAGCCTGCCTACTCCAAAAGCAGGAGACATCAGGCAACTTCAGATGACAACACAAGCACCTAAGACTGGACTTAGACAAGGAGAGGGACACTATAGAAACCCAAGCCAGTAAGGTACATCACTGTCTTTACTTGGCCAGCAAAAAAGAAAATAAATCATCCCCTTAAAGTTTTTGTTCACACTGGACTTGACCCGGACTTCAGCCTCCTCCAATTCCCTTGTTTAAACTTTTTTACTTCCTCAGCCTTTGCTACCAACAATACTGGTACAACACAGCTAGGGCCCTTGCAGTAGGTTTCAAATTTTTTTTCCTATATGTAAAAAAAAATGTGCGAAACTCAAAAAACCTAGAGATTCAGTTAGCAAAATAAGCAGAAATCCTCCTGCTTTCACAGCAACCATGCAAGACTCCCTTAACTTAACTCCCAGACTCCTCCTCTCCCACAACCTGATTTATCAGTCACTTACAAAGGTGAAGTGAAGTAAAGTAATTGCTTGAAATAAAGTTTGCAAACAAATAAGTGTTTGAAAGAAGGCTGAAATCTGAGCACGTGTTCAAGGGCACTGCAGGTTTCCCACTCCACAACACAACTTCCCCCTGACAAGCAGGAGCTGTAACACGCCAGGACTATGCAAAGTGCTATCTTGTGACAAAAGTCACAAGAGCAAAATCATACCCGTCTGAAAACAGCCTCTGTGTCAAACAGCTGCAAAACTAGAGAAGCACCACGGACCCCTGTACAGCTTTTTTGAGGTAGATGCTATTTCAACCATTTCATTCAATACTGGGTTTGGATCCTGAACACAGCCTGTCCCTAATACCATGAGCCCCGTCAAGAGAGCAGCAAAAGTCGTAATGTACCACTTGCTCCCCTGAGCCACAGAAACGTGGGCTGGATCTTCTGAAGCCTTTAGTAAGCCAAGGTGAAGATGTTACATGAACCACACAAGGTGAAGATGTTACATCAACCATAATGTGACGCAGTTTGAACCACTCGGCCATCAAGTGTCCCACTCCTAAGCACGTCCCTTTCGGAGCTCCGTTTCAGAAAGCAGAGTATTGCCCCAAAGGTAACACACTTCACGTGCGTTAGATGTCCCTGGTCTCACGGATCTCAAGGCTCGAGCAGCATCCACACGCTATATAAAAGGCAGCACTGGATGTTCTCAGCTTAGCAAAATGCAGCCCAAACCTGTTAGGGGTTTTCACCAGGAGCATTCACACCCTGCAAACATTAGGCATAATCTTAAAGGCTTGGGATTTCTTAAATGCTGCAAGAAATGACTGGATTTAATTTTTTTAAAATACATTTTTTCCAGTTGAAAAAGTCTCAATAGGCACCTATCAGAATAAAGTCAAAGCTCATTTCAGACTGAAAACTAACTGCAAGGTATTTAAGATAAACCTCTTAGAGCATGTGATAATAACCACGAAATACATGACATTCAGAACTGAAAGAAAGAAAAAAGACAACTTCAAAAGAGAGCCCAGGGACTGACATGCAGTAGCAAGTGGGAATGACAAACCCCTGTCCACCTGAAGAGAAGAAGTCTGGGGCTGGTGACAGAAGTACCTGTCCTGCAGGTTAGTGACAGTGAGAGGAGCGGACAGGGCCATACGCCACACTACGAAAGAAGAAAAGCATTTCAAAATTATTACATTATCAAAAGAGGCCAACAGAGAGTGCTTTACTGGGCAGGTGGCCTTATTGTATATGCATTTAAAAGGAAGGATTCTGAGAAGGAAGAAAAGGAAACCCTGTGCGGGCATGGGGAATGCAAAGGAAGCCCTGCCCCAGGGATGCCCGCACGGTGCAGTAGGAAAGCCCTAGCCCTGAAACAGTTCCTGCACAGCTTTTCCAAAGCTCGATGGTTACAGCAGCACAAGGGAAAAAAAAAACAACGAGGTGAATGCCTTACCGCTTTTTGAGGTGTCCCCAGGCTTTGAGGAATTATGACTGTGAAATACAGTGTAACGAGTTACACTGATCCTTCACATTTGCTAATGAAGTTCAAAAGGAGAAAACCACAATTAATTCATTGTGGGAGTCTTTGCAAATGGATTCTTAAAAGCACACTTCAAGATACAGTTTACTAAATATAAATATTAGCTTAACATCAGTGGAAACTGAAAAGGGGTTGCAAACCTTGTTTTCTCACACGCAGCCTGACCCAGAGCATGTGCACTGAAGAGAGGGAACCATAAATTAATGCAAATGAAAAACAACGGTTTCCTCACTGCCTTTAAAAATATGTTTGCTGTTCTTGAAGTAATAAGTAATCATATATCTCCAGTCTATATCCAACTCTCCCAGTGCCTGTTATGATTGCTGTCACCATGGTCATCTCGGCATTGCAAGATGACTGGGAAACAAAGCTTTGCTCCTCCTCAAAGACAGACTATAGCTTTGCAGGTCTTGGGGCATTCAGTGGTAGAAATACAAAGAGTCAGTTCTGGAGCATTAAATCCAGAACACATGAAATTATGGAGCATCTGGGGTTAAACTTCAGTGAATTAGGGACATATCTACAAGGTGGATCTGAGCCAGCAGGTCAGATCTAGCACTCCCATCCAAGACTCCAAAACAAGTCAAAGCCAAAACATAACTTCTTTTCATCTGTGCTATTTTAGCAGTGACGAGATGTATCAAGAGAGTAGGTTTGCACATAGTGTAAGATTTTCCATTTAAATTGCAAACTAGGAGACAAGAGGCAGGTGCAGACAGACCATATGGACATGAAAGGAGATAATACCAGTCAGGGTTGGGCTTGGAGTTGTGCTTTTTTTTTTTTCAGACCAAAAAGAAAAGCTGCCTTTAAAGTAACAGATCTGAAAGACAAGAAGGGCGATATTACAGATGTCTATGAGAGGGCCCCTCAGTACAAAAAGTGGGCAATAGGAGCCGGAGTTGATTGCAGGATGATCCATCTTTCAAATCTGATTGATGGGTGACAGGAGTAGTTAGTTTGTGAGAAGCCTTCAAAGCGAAGAATCAGATTTTTAACTTCATAGAAGAAAATAAAACTAGTGAAAAAGACGCAAAAAGTGACAGTAAGGATAGGGGGCAAGAAAACGGGTACAACAGGAGAAAATTTGCAACAAGTACAAGTGTGTCAAGACTTTGTCAATGGCAGAAGAGAGAAGACTGAGGCTTGCAGAAAGGAAAGGGGAAAGGCTGTGTCCTGAAGATGGGACAGATGCAGGTCGAATCTGCAAGTCTCAGGACACTGGTGTGTTTGAGCAGATTTAGGAGGATGGGCTGAAAGAGAGACTGTCATTTCCTCTGCCTCTCTGCTCCTCTGGGATGTACATTCGCCCTCCATCACATGCAGTGCCGTAGCTGAGGAGCAGAGATGGATCCTGTTCAACACTCATTCCTCACGCAGAGACAATAACCTCGGCAGGAGTACCAGGCAGCTTCCTGAGTGTGAAGTCTTTTTAGCCACATCAGCTGAACCCATCGACTTACAAGACTCTGGTTACAACTCAGATATGAGGCTTTACAAAGACTTGTTAGAAGACAATGCTGAGGCTACAAGTATTAGTAAGAGTCAGGAGGGTGGCAAATTTTCTAAAGGTTTAAACAAAAGGATAAAAAAGCAGAGGAGTGACAGGAGAATAAGAGTTCTGCTTCACTTACATTAAATCTGAGTTGTTTGTTAAAAAAGCAAAAAAAGCCAGAGCAAAAACTTAGGTTGGCCAAAGGAGACTGAAGTACTACAGAGGAGAGGTGAATCGTTAATTGACTGGAGGAAGGATATGGCTGAAGTAAGGTTTGTGGTTGAAATTATCCAGAGAGATGAGAAGATGCTCCTCTCCTAGGGAAGAGCCTAGAGGAGCCTTTGCCAGATGTAGGAAGGAAGATGAGGAAGACCCTCAAAATTCAGGAGAGGGCAGAAGAGAGGACAGCAGGGGAGGACTGAGATGAGGAGACAATTCCTCAAGCACACCATTGCCAGGAGGAACAATCCAGCTGACAGCACGGCAAGCACTTAAAAACACCAAGCACCCTGAAGGTGGCTGATTATGCCCCTTTTTTGGTGAAGAAAATATATCAGAAGAGAGGAGTGTGAATATATAAGTAATTCTATATGCACATAAGGCTGTCTAGAAGAAACCTCTTCCCCTTATAAAATATTTTTTAAACTTGACTTCTTCAGTAATGATGCTGTGTAATCATTAACCATCCCCTAATCCTTAATCAGGCACTGTTTACTCTCACAGTCATTCACAGCAATTCAGTCACCAAAGTGGCACTCCACAGAGGACAGCCCCAAGACCTCCATCACCGCTCCACTCCCCACTTTGCATGCAAATCCCTCCAAGCCTCTGCAGACCATAAGTCCGTTAAGCACATAATAACAGCAAGAGCATAAGTAAGCAGCCATATGCTCCCGTCTGCTGTGTAAGGAGAGAGAAGGTGAGTAGCCCCCTGGAAGATACTGGGCAGCAGCAGGATGAATTGTCTCAGGAGCCATGTCTCCCAGGGGTCCAGCGAGGTCCATGGCAAGGAGACCGAAATCCCCCCATCAGCGGCGGCCACTTCTCCCCACACTATCTTCTAGCAGCTGCTCTAATCCAGAGACTTGCATGAGCCACATAATTATTTATTTCTGAGAGCAGCAAGGCACTTCTGACCTTATTCTCTTTGCATCTTGGTAATTCTTTATTATGATTACTAAGGCATGATAGGTTAAATGTTGTAAGGAGGAAATGAGAAGATCAAAGTAAAAAATGGTGCTCTGGAAGCATCCAAGATCTCTTTCTTAATCTAGAGCATTTCTGTTCTGCTGTGATCAGTCCAGTTCTGTCAGCAGTCTAAAGAGAGATGTAAAAACTATTTATGTCTTCTCACAAAAGAAAGCAAGATGAAGTCCAGTTCAGTTTAAGATTTAGAGATGTTTTAAAAAATCTGTTTATCCTTCTCTTGCGGATGCACAGTTTGAGAATCTTCTCCTTTGCTAATTTTGATGCTTCAGGGGGAGGAGGAACAACTTGGCCCAGGATGATGGCTGATCTGTCCATGCTCCAGATGGTGGGACAGGGAGAAGAAAAAAAACCCAAAACTTTGCATGCTACCTCCTCTTGATAACCTTTATCATCTCAAAGATAAGCAGGCACACCACTGGCCATAAGATTACATATACTTCATGAAATACGTGCTCTCCCCAAACAGCACAGACCCTTACCCCTGCCAGCAGCACGCGCCTGGGTTAGACAGATCCCGAGGTACAGCATAAGTACAAACCTTGCATGGGTTTTGAACCAAAGCCTGATCCTCCCAAGTCTAGTATTTCCACCGCAGTGCTAACTGCTGCTTTTTCCCTTCACCTCCTGTGGTACTGGGCACAGCTGTGATGAGCAGCTGAACTGCTGCCCCAGAGGTGCTTCACTGCACAGCCCCCCGTCGACAGAGCAGCCGCTCACTGAGGGTTCATGACAGTTCACGTTGCAAAAAAGTAGCTACATAAAAGCACAGCCCAACTGAAAATATTTCATGGCCACGTAGTATTTCCATGCACCACAAATCAATGTAAAAGATGTTTTCTTCAAGGGGCCTCATATAGACTGTGTTTTTAAAATGCATTCCCCCTGCTAAATATAAATCAGTAAGAGTTTTTGTTCTTCCAAAAGATTAACTAGCCTCAGTATTTTGGGATCTAATTCTGGAATACTTGTAGATGCGCCAGCATTCTCTTCCAATTTAAATACAGTTTAATGGAAAGTCTATCCTGGGCACATTTTCCATGTACGGTGTAGTAGCTTGAAAATCTGAATATTGAGAGTTCACCGGAAACAGAAATAACCTGTCAAGGTTAAAACTTAGATATTTGTCAGGATGAGGGGGAAGGTGGGAGCAATAGAGAGCAGGAAGAAAACAAATGTAAGAGTGGTAGAGACAAGCAAATGGACCTGTAGAAAAATCCGAGAGATTGTAGAAAATGGTGTAACCTACCTAGAAAGCCATCCAAAGAAAACACAAGTTCAAGAAGCTATTGTCCTGAACTCAAGGCCTTGAGTTAGCTTTGAATCTTACCTGTGTAAAATAAAAGATGTGTCTCTGGATTTAGGATGCTGAACTGGGCGCACAGCAGGCTACTTACACTGCAGATTTGCAACAGAATGAGTTAAATCAGGATGTTGTTCTTTGTACTCTCTCTGTCACCAGTGGAAAGAGACAGAGTCTTCAGAGGGTAATGAAGAGCATCTTGTCTGGATCATCAGATGGAGGACACTCTCACACTGCACTACCATTAATCCCAGTGCATGAGATTATGTGTTAGGGATGCAGAGAACAGTAGTCTGAAACCTCCTGTTGTTTCTGACCTCCCATATCCCAAGCATCTTGTTTAGCACAGCTCCCAAATCAAGAGACTGCTTCTCACCATGAAAGACAGAAGTCCCAGACCGGAGACTTCGTTCTACCTTGCTCTCTCCAAAAATTTTGGTTCTGCCAAGTGTCCCTGGAATAAGGCAAATGAACAATAAGACCTTGAAATAGCACTGGCTCCCCAACATAGGGCAGAAAGCAGGAATATGTCTGCAGAGAGAGCATTTGCAGGAAGGTGGTAGGGGTGCTGGGCTCACATTCATAGCTCTGGGGCAGAGAACAACAACTGCCGGAGGGATGCCTCTAGAAAGAGCCTGGAAAGCACTGCAAGACAGGGATGGCACTACTCATCTCAGAGCAAACTCTACAGTTGCACTACCTGAAATATCCCCCACATTACAGCAATTTAACCCTCAAACACCATCAGTACCTCAAAGCGAGAAAAGGTTTAGAGACCAGGATGCTCTGTGAGCTTAGATCACAGTGAACAGCAAAGAGCTCTTCCCTCAAGAGCTCATGGGCTCAGCCACGTTGGGGATTCAGCGTCCACACATCCCTTGTGCCTTCCCAAATACCTATTTCTGTGCATACCCAGGTATGCCCAGCACAGCCCTGATGTGCTCCTGCCTTACAGCAGAGCATGTTAGTAAGGCCTAATATTCCTATAAAATCAGAAACATTGCTGAAAACTTTGGACCACCAGTTGTGAAATCTTCAGTGGCTTCGTTGCCTCTTCTGCATTTTTCTGCTTGAATTTATAGCAAATGTCACGAGTGTATGCAGTCACTTTAATTTAGCATCTGGATGGGTCAGGAAATATATCCCAGAGCCTGTTCTTCTACTTCTCCTCCTAGCCAGCTGGACAGTGTAGATTGTGTTTATCATTCAGTACCACATACCATGAAGTTTTAAGCTGTAATGCCATTTCTAAAGAATCTCAGGAAGCAGTTTTTCTTCTATCATACAGGACATTTACACTTGGGGTGTGCCTTTTTTCCTAATGTAAGCCATCCATTTAGCATCACTTTGAGGTACTGTAGAACTCAGTCATTTCATGTGTAGACTTGTTTAAAAACGCAGTGCTCGAGTTGTATTTGTTTCACACTCTTCCTCCTGAAGTTCCCTGCTGCTGTTCTTTGCAGAGTCTCTTGAGAGCACGCCTGCCAGAAGCAGCTCCTTATCCCATCTGTATTTAAAGCTTAACAAGCAATTCTGAGATGATGTGATTATCTTTCTGGAGCCCAAGCAGTGCTTTGCCCAAAGGCTTCCGTTCCCTCCCTTCAGTGGTTTAAGCACACCTCCTCCACTAACATCTGCCTGCAAGCACATGCGAAATAGCTTCTGTCCAAACCCAAGACCCAGAGTTCCCCTTCCCAAGGAGCTGTCAGCGGACACCCCGAGGTAACAGCAAGGATGGAGGACAATGTCTAGCTACAGAGACTTCCTGCGACAAAGATCTTCTTGGTGTCTCTTCAATGGAGACACCAAGAATTTCCAGACCACAGCAGCTCCTGTTCTGCAGCTGTGTTGCTCTCGCCAGCCAGGGCTGTGGGTCAGCCTGCCTTTCGCCAGGAGCCAGCTGAGCGAGTGCTTAGTGCTGTCTAAGGATGATGTGGCTTAACAATGTGAGCAGGCCTCCGAATCTTTGGACAAACCTTCTGGTGCTGATGTCTTAATACTCAGGTCATTGCTTTTTCCTTTCTGCAGATTAGTGGCTGTAGATAGACTGTCACCCAGAACGTCTTCTCTATGCCTTTTTTGGTCTGTTTTCATACCTTTCTGATCAACTGAAAATTTCCTTTTTTGGCACAAGAAAATTGCCCTACTTGTTTTATTGTTAGTCAGTACAGTCTCAAACTATTTCCAACAACACCAGTTACCCAAATATCAAAGATTTTCATTAAATATAAAGTCCAAAAGCAATCCTAAAGGGAAGCCCTTCAAACATAAAACTGCTGAGGGTCTCCTGGCTGCAGGGTTTATGCCATTGTGAAATGGAATATGAAATTTCTTTGTCCACAAAGGAAAAATGTAGTTGAAATTCTAGTCCTGTTACACACTGACCAGACACAAAAGATACTGATTCCAGTGGCTTTTTTCCTGACTATGTCTCGCAGCAAACAAATCCTTAAAGTACAGAGTTATTAGAGCTAGCAACTTATCAGGCAGGTGAAAATTCGCTATTGTCTTTACTATTTGGCCACACTTAACATCTTCATCAATGTTTCAGGATTATAGGAACCATGTACTTCCCTGAATTCCTCTTCCACCATTTCTCTATTCAGATCCTCCTTTTCCTCTCTCCCATCTCTCTCTCTGACCATTTCTCCTTGAGGAAAACTCACAGAGCACACCACCTTCCCCTCTGCTTGCTTTACCACCCCTGCCCCTCCAAAACATCTTCGTCCTCTTCCTCCTTCATCTCCCTTGTCACAAGTATTAAAGTTTCTCAGCCACTTCCCTCTTTCAAGTCTTCCACTTCCTTCAATGGCCTCACCTTATCTAGCACATTTCTCTCTCAGATTTACTTCTTTTTTTTTCGATCTCTTGCACTCTTCTGACTTGATCTCCTCAAGATAGAAATCCTTCATATCTTCTCATTTAAAAAAAACAAAAAACACCATAACAGGTCCTAGTAATTAACCAAGGCTCCCCAATCTCACAAAGTTATAGTCAACGGGATTATTTCGGTAGCACCCACTAGTTAATCTGTAATGTATTCCTGCAAAGTAACTTGCAGTGGGTACTAAGTGAGGTTACAAAGTTTGTCACCAAAGCGCCTTTTTTTTTTTTCAGGTGCATTTCTGGGATTAAAGCACCGGAGCTCTGCGTCTAACTCCCACCATTGAGATGTTAAACTTCCTGCCTGTCAGAGGTGGCACAAGGGCACAGAAGTAAAGATGCCAACCCCAGCACAGGACACCAGCCCTGCTCTCTAGCAACTTCTTGCTGCACAAATAGAAATTATAAGCAAGAACTTTTGCCCAGACCAGAGAGGTCTCCAGTAGCACTAGAAGTGTTAAACACTACACGATTAAAATATTTTTTTCCAGGTACTTTTTTTAGTACTTCTGAGGCAAAAACAGGAGAAAGGGAAACATTTCTCCGTTTACGCAAGAATTTGGCCATCCACACATGCATTCCTTCATTAATCTGCACTTTCTGCACCATAGTCACAAGAGGAATCTAAATTACTAACCTTCCCACTCTAGTCTGGCTCTGCGGCACATCGCTTGCACCAGTTTAAACACTTGAATTAAAACCTGAAACTTGAACAGACAGACAGGGCATAAAGTTACGGTTTATTTTAACAAAGATAAACAGCATCTCTGGCACTTATTCCAAAGAAAAAGCATGAATACTATTCCACCATCCTTCCTAGCAATTCCCATGACAAACACATGAAGTTATTACTTAACATTTTGCTATAAATAGCTGCTGGAGTAGTCCATACAGGAACTTGTCGCAACATCAGCTGCAACAGGTCAGACACTAAATGACCAAGGGTGTTGAATACTTATTGCCTGAGGACAAGAGAACTTAGAGATGTTTGGGGTTTTTTTTAAGTGATCCTACCTGCTAGCCACCCACCCCCTCATGCTGAATCTCACAAAGATAGAAAGAAGAAATGGGTCTTGCCCTAAACTGTTTACAGTCTGCATATAAGAAACAGCAAATAAATGGGAGTAAGAAGAAGATAACTGTAAGTAATAGTATGTTTTATCTGAATTTCAGGTGATTTGAATGAATCTGTCAAGACATCCACAGCCAATGTCATTCCTTGGACCAGAGGACAGTGGGAGGTGACTCCACACCTCTCCTGTCACTGTAACAGCACATGAAAGAGCTCCAGACCTCTCTGATTTGCATAGGCAAAAACACACTTCAAACTAGAAGCTCAAAGCTCTTTCATTATAAGCCCTCACAGAACTCCCATAAACTTTCATGTTATTTTCTTGTTATCTGGGTAACAGCATTGACCTCTCAAGTCATTTTATAGAGGAGGCCACCCGAACGTTTCTTGTGAGAGGGTGCCAAGGAAGCTTGGCCACCCCTAGCTTGGAAACTGTATCAATGTGTGCAAGTTATGCAGAAGAAAACTTCCCAATGATTCAGTCTTCAGCAAGTTTATACTGCTGCAGACTTACTCACATGACCTTTCCTGACTCAAGTGACCAGTTACCATTTATTGAAGTTGGGTAACATATAGCAGGTGATTCAGAACATCATGAATATAAAAAGATGACTGCATTTCTAAACAGCTGAAGGAAGACAGATACGCTAGAAAAGCAAGCCAGCTTGAAACAGGAACAACACGCTGTTTTAAAATTCATGCAAAAGGGAATTTTTGCGTACTAGGGTATTGATAAAGAGTGGAAAGAGGAAGAAATCCGACGTCATGCAATTCAGAGCATTGTTCCTGATGTAGCCACGTTCATGGCGTGACTGCCTTGAAGGTCACGTGCGAATAGGAAAAAAGCCTAAAGGGCTCAGGGGGCTTTATTCTCTTGGTGGAAGGGCACCTACACTATTTCAGAAGAATGAGGGGCAATTATGTGTGGAGGCCAGTTTAGTTATCTATTTTCCTTGCTCTTTGTAGCTTGAAAAACTGTGGAAAATTCTCTAGTCTTTTGTCCAGCCAAGGGGCACTTCTTCTGATAACAAAGATCACTTGATTATTTTTTTTAGTATATAATTGCACCTCTTTCTCTAAGCCACAGCTCTAAATTTAATTTAATAAGAACCACACTGCATCCCTGACAGATGCTCCTTCCTGCCAGCACACAGAGATGCAGCTGCTGGACTGAAGTCTGCAAATCCAGACCTCTGGGCCACAAAGCATTTCCCTGATTAGTTTTCTGCACCCAAAAGCAAATCTCACTGCATAATCTGAACCTACTGCTGTAAATACACTACATAGAGGAAAAATACAAAATATCTTTCATCAAACTGAAGTTGCACAAATCCCTAACTACTATTAATCTTTATTTTTTCCCAGAGGGTACATTGCAAAATCACTTCCCTGGAGTACTGAAGTTACGTAAGGTAACTTGCCCATATTTACACTTTATTACAGCTGCCCACAGAATGCTGCACACCTCCTCCTGCGTCAGCTGAGCCAGCAGTACCAGGTGCATGTGTCATAAAACTATTGCTTCTGCCACACACTAAAGACAAAACCGGTAAAGTCTGTCCATGAGGGTTCAGGCACAGATTTCTCGAAGTACAGTATGAGAAGAGGAAAAGTGCATATTGCCATGTATCTATAGTCAATGAATCTGAAAAGATTCCAGTTATCATATGCTAAAGGACTTCTCAGTCTCCTTTAAGCACTTGTCTGTACAATGGTCAGTTCGAAGCTGCAATCAGCTTGGGATGAGGCATGACCTGGAGTCCCCAGTGAGCAGCTTTGCTGTATGAGGGTTCAGAGCAGAAAGCTCTCAAACTGTGGGATAACTCTCATATGGGTAAAGAGAGCTCAGGCAGTCACTTTACAGATAGTGGGATAGAAACATCTTCCAGCAAAATGGCTGAGGTCATTGGATCTCTGGTGAAGAGCATTGCAAGAACTGGAGTCACCTCTTGCGAACACACTGAATGACTTTCACCCTTTCAAAACAATTTGTAGAACACTTGAAGGATAGTTCTCTGCATGTTATCTGGAACAGCCTGAATGTTTTATTCCTTGTGTGATAAATGCCACTGCACATCTGCCTAGGAAGGATAGAGGGAGCTGTAATTGCTGCATCTCCATTTCAGGAATTAATTTCTAACACGATGCAAGATCTTCTACTGTATCCCAAAGACAGTCTTGCCCACTTTTCCACCTGAGCCTGACTGCTAGAAGTCATGCACAGAATATCATAGGCCAAGGAGAGTAAGATCATTTTACAGCCAGTAACCATCCAAAATCCAAGTGACAAGCTATAGAGACACGATATCTAGATACTGAATCACCCACACTTGCTCAAGCAATAGAGCCTTAGGCTAGACAGAAAGGAGACAGGTTGTCCAGGAACCTTTTCACAGCCATGATGCTTGATCAAGATCTCTTCAGACAATTTTGCAAAGCCATTGATGGACAGAGGGGTTAAGAGTAGGACAACAACTCCTACCATGCTACAGCTCCAGCTTCATGTGAGATGGACTGGCACCCAACAGGACGCCCGAACTTGCATTCCTTCTAAATACACAGCTTCACTCAGAATCGGAAAATAAGGCAGCAGCATGAGTGATGGTCTCTTTCCCTTTGGAGATGAAAAATCAGCGGGTGGCATTGAACTAGTTGAGGATAAGCGAAAAATAAATTGAGCAATTTTCCTTTTCCAAGTTGCATGAAATTCACAGCATCATTAATGTCTTTGTAAAAGGAATTATATTCTTAAGGCTCTATTTTATATTTGATAATCTGATCCTATTTGATGTGCAAAGACAGAAGTCATTTTGATCTGGGATGCTTCAGCACATTATAGGCACCCATATATTTCTGTCTTCCAGAGAGACTTTTTTCTTTTAACTTCATTTTTATCTGTCTCTTTGTAAACTGCTATTTTTGAACCTTTGAAAAACATAAATTCTTAACAATCCTTATGTCTCCAGTCAGTCTCCCAACAGCCCTAGAAAAAAGTAAGGTTTTACTTGAAGTACTTAAGTTAAGTAAGTGATCATTAGATATAGACAGATCAGAGCTGAAGTTGTAGCTTCCAAAAATCTCCCCTCAAAAGCCCTTTCCCTTCTCCCTCCTCGTAAAAGCTAAAGCCAATGAAACATTTCTGTCTATCTTTCTTCTGACCAAAAGCCTGATCTGTGCAACAAAAACTAAAATCCAGGATTTATTTCATTCTAAAACCGTATCCCCAACATCCTTGCCACCGAGTTGCCATTTGGCCACTTTTCTAACATTTAGCTTCTCCAAACAAGAAAAAGTGAAATTGTGGAGACATTTGCCTTAAGAAAAATATGTTTACCAGAAATCTTTACTTTAAAGCAGCAACCAAACCACAGTGCCGACAGCATTTACGCCAGAGCTGTGACGAATGCCTGCTGAGCTGCAGCACTTAAGCCACTTGCATTTTAAACAGCAGTTTGTCAAGTGATGTTAATTATTTGGGAGGTCTCTGCTCCTAGAAACATAAACATTTCTTTTTATACTGATCACATTTTCTTTTCCATGCAGTGTTTCCAGCAGAGACTAAAATTAAAATGGCTTGTTTGTGTGCCATGGTGTGCTTTATGGCTCAGTTCCCCCTCTACACTTGCAAGCAGGGGGTATGCTTGCACCCAGGCTCTGCACAGCACCTTCCCTATCCTTGCTTTGCAGGTGGAAAGCTCCTCTCCACAGGTGGGAGAGCTCTCCCAGGCTCAAACTCACCAGCCCTCCTCCTGGCTACACTGTTTCCCTCTGGCTGATAACACATGGCTGAGACTGGCAGTAGCCTGAGGATCACTTGAACTTCATAAAGCAAGCAAAGGGCTCGGTTGCTAGGAAGCACCGCAGGGAACAGAAGAAGAATAGGCTTTTGCGGGAGTCCAAGTCAAAAAAATCCCCAATCTCCAGACCTGCCAAGGTGCAACTCAAACACAGGCACATGCTTCCTTCAAACCACCTCCTGGTTCAACAGACACTGCTTCTGAGGATGCAGCCTTGATGTCTGAGCTCTGCTTAAGCCAGGCCACAGCCTCACAGTTCCTTGAAAAACCCATTTTCAGTTCTGCCGTAGTTTCTCATAGCAGGTCCTGATTTCACTGACAAGTCCATTGGCCAAAAACGTCCAATGTTGTACCTACGTGCTGCCACGTGGCTGCACAGTGAGGTCTATCGCAGAAAAGATATGGCAGTGTCAGCCAGAGAAAGTCCCATGAAATCTCAGCAAGCAATCCAAAAACTTTACCTGCAGCAAGACTAAAACAGCATTTTCAGAGCCACCTGCAAGTCAGTTGTGGGCACTTTCTCATTAGCACTCTGTGCACTTACATCCATAAGGATTTCTCTCCAAAGGTAAAGATGTGAACAGCCTCTCCTATCCAGTAAAATTTTACAGACAGGTCACTGCACATCCATCCTGCTTGGGGCAAGTGTTGGGTCCTTTTCTGTCCTCCAGACTTCATTGACAAAGCCTACCATAAGCAACCTCCTGAGCCCTGCAGGCTAAACCAGCACGCTCAGGTGGGTCACCTTGCAGGGACCCTGTGCAGAACCATCATATTCGGTATAACATGACAGGGCAAATTCAGACCATGGGTACTTAGAGTTACTTGACCCTTTCATGCTTCCCCTCAGTATTAGGGTGCATTTACTAGTGTAGGCAGAAAAGTATGTAAACTGAACCAAAAAAAAGGAGCTAATTTGCACAGCAAGGGGCCTTGGTTTATCACAAAGGCTTCTCATAAAAAGTGATTTTAACTCCTTGGAGAGGGTGAGAATTCCAGATTTCTGCTGACACTGGCTGTTCAGGGGGGAGGCAACCAGGAGCAAACTGTTTACATTCTATATCATGTTCATTAATGTATATGGGATTTATTATAATCCTCTTTTTACTATTCTCCTTTTTTCTTTAAAATAAAAGTGCTATCAACATTTCTAATGGGAAAAATATGTTCATTCATCCAATCAATTACCACGGCTCTCTCTGAGCCCACCCCTTTGCTGTGCTGTCAGATCCACAGTAAATCCCAGATAAAGCAAAGGACTCCTCTCCCCAGCCCCATCAACTGCAGTCATCTTGAATGTTATTTTTAATGCAAACGAATTACAGCATCCCTTCAAGAAACAATCAAGGACAGAGTAAAAGTACTGAAATACTGGTGAGACTAAATCAAAAAGAGCTACAGAGAAGGTGGTTCTGACTCATTTTGGACCAGCTTTGCTCAGATAAATATGTTTTCAAAACTAAACACTGATTTAGAGAACAGATAGGGAGAAAAATGAACCGACAACAACGCTAATAGGGATCAGCCCCAGAGCAAGGCACAGCGATACACAGGGCTACAGCACATGCTCTGACTGAGGGCACTGGTACCACAACGCTTGCGGCTGGCAGCCATGCTCTCATTTAGCCTCTGGGAGGCAAGATCTCTCCTGACCTCCAGCTCAGTACTCTGCTGTGCCGTCTGTAATCCCTGCCGACTCCCAAGGGCAATCAATCAGGATCAATTCCTTGCTTTGCTTTCACTTTCCAGGAAACTCCCTTTCCTTTAGGATTAATCCTTTTTTTAGATTGATCTCAATGCAACCCTTTGCAGGTATGGATATCATTAATGTAAAATTATTAAATTAAAAGAAAGCAGCCCTATCAATTTTGAGATTGTACATCTAGACACTACCTCTTCTTAATTCCTGCTAGATGCCAGCAATAGTAATAGTATTTGTTTCGCAAATTTATTTTATGCTGCTAATAATATGAATCTTCTGGCTGTGGGAGTACTTGAAAGTTATTCCCTAGAACATGTCCCTGGGTGTCTCCTGAAGAGACACGTGCTACCTCTAAATTAATTGAATGATAGCTAAACAGATCACACACAACTCTTAAGAAAACAGGAGTTAAGTAAGGAAGAGGTGAAGAGGGATCAGAGGTAAGAACGCTTCCACGTCAAGGAAGGAGAGGATCAGGCAAAGAAGAGACAAATAAAACAAAATCTGACAAACAACATCCAGTCCCTAGGTCCCACCAAAACAGAGCATCAAGTTGACGCAGAAAAGTTAACGGGAAAATGCCATGAAAGCAAAGGACAAAATGAGAACAGGCATGCTCTTTGCTCTCACCACATGTAGCAAGACCCCTACAGTCAATACTGCCACAACTCATGAAAAACTAATTTGCCTTCCACAATAAATAGAACAGTTCTGAAGTATAAACATGGTTACCCATAAAATCTCTATATACAGAGAATATATTAATTTTCAGAAGCGTTGTCAGCAGTCAATACGCTTTACTATCAGTCACCTTGGGACACTGGCTGGTGACCCACAGGTCAGAGGCATGAACCAAAATAATCTCTGGGAGTCCCAGTTTTAGCAAATGCCAGCACTGCTTTGGCACCCTGCCCAGGGTCTTCTGCACCAGTTAATCCACCCCTGAGTAGGATTAATTTCTCATACACACACACACTCTCATTCGCTCTCAGGGCTATATACCAATTGAGCTGAAAGCAGAGCGAGTTCAGAAAGAGCCTTTTCTCCCCTGTCCCTTATTAGTTCTCAACAAGCAACTGTCTGCAGAATATGCATGATATTAACCCTTTAGTGAGTCTGATCCCATCCCGAGTCACTCCATCAAATAAGCAGTTACCCCAAAATCTAGCCAGTAACTTAGAGACAATAAGAATAAAAAGTAATACTAATTTGCAAATAAATCTCATTAACTATTGGTGTTGTCCAGTCTTCATTTTTTCACTATTGTTGTTTACTATTTTTTCTGGGATATTTGCTGCCTTAATTAGGTAGAAGAAGATGGAAATTATTAAATTTGAAGGTGTGTACAGCAGCATGTACTGCAATACATTGCTGTTAGTGATATTAACTGCAAGGGTGAGATGTGGTATTTTGAACTGTTATTGCAGTATAGGTAATAAATATATACTATGAGAAACAAAGCATGGGGCTGATTTCAGCACTTGCATATAGATATACCACTCACTATACCACAAGGAATTAAAAGAAACCTAAAAATAGAGCTCTATTGTGCAAAGTCAGAGTAAATGCAGTTGCATACAGTAGCTATTTTACACTAGGGAAATGGCCTCCACCCTCTGCTGTTCCCCAAAGGCCTACAGAAGCATCTCAGCAACTCCTGCTTGGGCTGATGGCTTCCACACAGCCCCCCAATATCCCATATCTCCACCAACACCTGTGAGCAAGACCCAAAAATTGTTCTCCTGGAGGAAGGACAAAGCCAGCACTTCACACCTCCTTTGCACAGGAATAAAGTGCACAGCCAAGTGCATGAAAGTCTGTGGAAAACAACATCCTGATGGATGGGAAATTAATCCAAACAGCCACCCAAAAACCTATTGCTGTGTAGCGTGGATAAAGTCCTGTTACACGATAATCCCAGCCTCCTTCTCCCTTTCTGGAGCACAAGACACAACTGTGGCTGCATTGCTCACCAGGCCCATATACATGTGGTAAGGGGAAAATCTGGCCATGCAAAATACTTACATGGACCTCCATATATATACCACACAAAGATGTATGAGCCATTTTTTATATTACATCCACAATTTACAGAGCATCATCTGCAAGCAGCTTAAAAAATCAACCATTCAAACTGAAAATTACATCTGTCAATCAGTACTGCTTCCCAGGCTAAAAAGCTGACAGGCTCTCACTAGGGACTTCTTTGCAATTACATCCATGCCATACAATTACAGTTTGGAAAATGTGGCACAAGATGCCTTTTTCCCTGCTCCTCGTAAAAATTATTCCACCACAAAACACTGACGAACACTTGTGACGTGAGTAATTAAAGCAAAAATAAAACAAAGCCCTGCAACGAGGGACTTATTAGTAATTGTGACTTGTAGGAGGGAAGGTTAATGAGCAAATGTGCAGGTACGCATGTCTCCTGCACACAAATTAATCCACTGTGTACACTTGAGCTAGTCAAAAGCCCTCTGAAGAGATGTGTACATCTTAATCACTAACCTCTGCACGTCTACATACACTTGAATCCCTCTCCCAGCACAGTGCAGCAGCTTCCTTGGCTAAGCCATCACTTTGTGTTAGTTTGGTTCTGAGTGAAAGAGAAGTCAAATATATTCAGGTGTTTTTTTCCTCACACAGAAATTCCTGGATTTGGCCCCTCTAAAATTAAGAACAGGATCTTCTGCAATTAGCGCCTCACTCACAGCTATAAGGAGGAATTAAAACCTACTGCAGCAGGTGACAGTTCAATCAAATGCATAACAAGAACATACGGACTATGACATACGCACTTAACAGAGATATGTTTCAAGCACGTTTAGCTAGCAAGTAGTTTAATATAAATATTTAGTAAACTCTGCCCATATTATAGGAATACCATAGTATACAGTCATTCTTGAAGAAACCAGCCTCAGATGAATGACAAGCAAACATATTAACATTTCATGTTTAAAATATTGTTAAAGTAATCACCGCATGTACAGATATTACTTTTTAAATAGCAAGTAAACATCCTGTCCATGAAGGTTATGTTACCTTTGAACTTCCTATTTCAACTTTTCTTCTCTTTGCACAGACAGCTCTGGAAGGCACCCCAAGGACTTCTGGGGATAGCAGTGGGAAAGGGAGAGGGAATGGGAAAGAGGAGCAGAGACCATCACAGTGCCAAATGCAGGGACATAGATGGAGACTGCATGACTACAATTTGGCACTTAACATAATTTCACAGAGAAGACTGACCAGCTCTCATGTCCCAACATATAAAGCCAAATGATGTCTCATTTCAAAAACAAAAGCACAGCCTTTCACGGCACAAGCTCGTTGGGGTTTGTTTGTGTCGTGGGTTAAGCAGAGCAGAGTTAATTTTTTTTCCTTTTCCCTTCTCTTCATAAACAGCTAGCGAGAAGCTATGTTTTGCATTCCTGCTCAGGAGAGAAGTGATAAGAGAAGAACGTTTATAGTTATTGCTAGGATGTTGCTATTTGTTCTCAAGGACATACATTCAGCCTTTTGGGGGGGAAGAGACAGTTTGGCTTCTAGCCTGGGATTTGCTTTTAGGTAAAGATTGAGAAGCAGACTGACCAATTATTCCATCCCA
>WKFP01014367.1:1434852-1446344 GCA_011057875.1 Pterocles orientalis | reverse complement strand
ACCGCCCGGAATACTATTCTGGGCCTTGAAAAGCAAGTTTTGTGGCGACATGGTACTCCAGACAGAATTGAGTCAGACAACGGGACTCATTTCCGAAACAGCCTCATAGACACTTGGGCCAAAGAACATGGCATTGAGTGGGTGTACCACATCCCTTACCATGCACCAGCTTCTGGGAAGATTGAACGATACAATGGACTGCTAAAGACTACACTGAAAGCAATGGGGGGTGGAACTTTCAAAAACTGGGACACACATTTGGCAAAAGCCACCTGGCTAGTCAACATGAGAGGATCTGCCAATCGGGCTGGTCCTGCCCAGTCAGAACTTCTACGTACTGTAGATGGGGATAAAGTGCCTGTGGTGCATATCAAGAATGTATTGGGGAAAACAGTCTGGGTTATTCCTGCCTCGGGTAAAGGCAAACCCATTCGTGGGATTGCTTTTGCTCAAGGACCTGGGTATACTTGGTGGGTAATGCAGAAGGACGGTGAGGTTCGATGTGTACCTCAAGGGGATTTGATGATGGGTGAAAGTGCCCGATAAATTTAGTTGTACAGTGTTAGCTTCTGCATAACCCTGCCATTGCATATTGATACTGCCCCCCCCCCCCAGCCAAGGGCCAACCCATCACAGTTTGCTAGCCAGGAATGAGGCTGGAGGTGGGTCCTGATGCTTCGGTGTCCCTAGTTCAAAGCTTATTTTTTCTCTCAGTCCCATCAGCTGAGAAACTTCCCTTCAAGTGACTCAGGGCCCATTCAGCACCCACCACTTTCATCATTAGTACAGACTAGCATGGCTCTCCTGCACTGCCACCACAGCAATGGGGAGGCAGTGTTTTCACTCAAGGAGATGCCTGCAGGCATGCATGCACCTCGACAGATGGCTCACATAGGATCTGCACAGCACCAGCCTGCACGGCTTCACACAATAAACCCAAGCAGCCATGCTGGTCCAGGGACATCCAGTGTCACCACCACTGACCACTCATCCGTGAGCATGATGCGTCACCCACCGATGGCTTTCCTCATGCCAAAGAATACTGAGAGTCTTCTGCCTGGCAGGAACGTTGTATGGCTTTACTTTGCTGCTTGAAAGCAGAATTGTGCACGAAAGAGGGCAAAATCATGTCAGGTGTTCTTCATCATGACAGTCTGTGTATGGCTGCACTTTACTATAAACCTCTGTCCTTAAATCAGGGCACCCACAGCTTTTCAACATCACCACCCTCATTTTACACTTTTTTGAAAAGGTGCCTTGTGATCCACTTCAGGACCTTTTATCTCAATTACTCATTTACTTTCTCAGCCCTGCCAAGGTCAGGGTGGGCCCTGGAGGAGGCAGGGACCTGGCACACCGCTCCAGGCACGCATCTCAGGGAAACTGTCTGTCTCCCCAGGACTGGCTCAGCAGAGCCACAAGCAGCCAGCCCATGCAGTATCTCCCCATCTGAGCCAATTTTCAGTGAGGTTCAGTAACTGAGGTGCTTGTGAAAATCTCAGCCCATCCTTGCAACACGGAGAGGTCACCAGAAATGCCTGGAGGACACGAATTTATGCTTTACCTGAGCTTTCTAAAAACAAAGTATGTCTGCCTAGGGCTGTCAATACAACTTGTGTCAGTATCATTACATTCATGTCCAATTATTCTTCTGAGAAGTGGATAAGGTTTCAGTTCTCTTTCCCAGCTATTTTGAGACACATCTGAAACAGAAATATCCAACAGAAAGATGGAACTGGAGGAACAGTAGCCATAGAAAAAACACAAGTGCAGATATAGTCTGTTTTTGTTAAACATGCTTTGTATTTTTTTTAATATAATGCACATCCAGTTTTTTAAAGCATCGCTGTGCTGAACACAGTAGTGCATCATCTCTGAATATATCACAGCCTGTAGCCCCTTTGTATGAAGAGGGAAATTTGAGTTAATTACCCACATCTCATCACTACTTTGCCTCTCCCAACAAAATGAAAATTAAAGAGAACCATGCTTGCTGGAGTAGAAATGCTGAAAGGCAGAAGTTGCAGGATTACTGTGCAGCGTGCTGCTGGCTGCAGGCAGGAGAAAGCCCCAGCAGGAATGCCAAGTCCCTGGCACACACAGGAAACATATATAGCTATTATTCTTTCTCAGATAGCTTTTTTCAAATTCATTCAAATAATGCTTCAAATGTGAAAAGGCACTTACAATCGCAAGACAACAGCCAGAGCTCTCTTTTTCACACTGACGCGACAGTACTGTTACTTTGCATATTGCATGTATATCACGAGATTAGAGAAGAAATAAGGTCAGGCCATGGAAACTTCAAACACAAACAACGAATAAGCAAAAATCTCTATTAAGACATGCTTGCTAAACATCTTTAGGGAGAAAGTAATCTACTTCCTAACTATGTCCATTTGTTCATTAAACTATAGGGTTCGGACTTGGTGGAAAATACAAGAAGAATCAGGACTGTAACATAAATATCCACAGCCTAAGTCGATATCTCATGCATCTCTATTCAAAGAAAGGATACCAGATACTCCAAACCCACATGATGCTTTACCTGCCTCTTTCATACCCATATTTACTATTGTAGCAAGGAAGCATCTCTGCAAATACATTCATAGGACACTGAACGTGCAGCACGTCTACTACGTCCAAAGTTAAACAGAACATTTCAGAGCAATAGGCAAGTTTAACACTAAGGACTGCAATATTCTCACAGAAGTATTTATGGCATGAGATCTGCACAGACAGGGGCATGGCTAGTATCGCACGTTGTCTAATGATTCAAATTATGGTTTAATGGTGGCCTGGGCGGGATGTTCCAGTCCCTTTCCAGCTCCCCCCTGCTTTACATTACCCAGCAAATGCAGGCAGCGTGCTGCACTGAGGGCTTTTGCTTTCTCTGAAATCTGTCAGTTCAAACCAACATCCATTCGAAACTATATCAATTTAATACGAAATAAACCAGAACTTATATTAAGAAGAAACCGCTGGTGGAAAGGAAAAATAAGGTGACAGTTCTGAGAGCCTTCTAAGCTGCCTTGCAGTAACCTCACACACACACACAGTTACTTTCTTCTCGCACCTCCCAGAACCCCCGGACGGATATTTGTCCTCCATCCCCGGCAATACGCCCAGACGAGCACAGCCCGACCCCGGGGTCCCCTCGGCCAGCCCCGCTGCGGGAGCGGGAAGCCCCGGGGGGGACACATCGGGCAGAGCCCGCACCCACCCGCTGCCCCCGCCTCACCTTTCCCAGCCGCCCCCCCACACCTACGGCAGCGGAGGGGTGGCGGCGGGTCGGTCCTTACCGTAGAGCAGGCTCCTGGTCACCTGCCCCCCCATGGCCGCGCAGCCCGGCGGGGGCACGGCCGGTCCCGCTCCGTGCCCGCAGGCCCCGGCCCACGCGGGACGCGGCTGCCCCGCGCCGGCAGCCTCCGCCCACTCCCGCGCCTCCTGCCGCGGCACCGGCGCTAGGAGCTGTCATGTTTATTTACATAAGAAGGAGGAGACTTCGCGGCTTCCTGAAATAGCTGCCGGCGTTTCATCGATGCAGTGTGTCCGTGGGTGTCCCCCCCGTCCCCACGCACACGGTCCCACAGTGCAGAACGCAGCCGGTAAAGGCATCCACGCGCGATGCTGCCATCGGTGTGTGCTGCGGGAGGGGGGCTGCTGGCCCGGCTGAAAACCCGGCGGTACCCGGCTCCGTGGCAACGCTGAGGACAAAGCAGAAGGCACTGCCAACTCCACTGAAAAAATTTCATAACTCATTTATAAAATCTAAACGACTTTGGCCATTTGAAAATTTCGCTATACAGTGGTTTGGTACGCTAGTGTAAAGCCTTGGAATAAATCAGAATGGCAAGGGAAAAAGAAAAAAAATAAGAGTTAAAAAAAATTATTACCAGACATCACTGAACCAGAGTCTTCAAACGGCCTCTGCTGGTTAACTATTAATTATTTAATAGCAAAGAAGAAGTGCTCGAAATGCAGAATGGTTCACCACAGACTGTAATAATAAAAACATTACCCCCCGTAAACTCTTCTGTGCGAGGCTTGCACGCTCAGCCCAGATACAATGCCTACTGCTCTCCAGCTCATTACCTCTGCTGATGGATAGTGGCCAGCATTATTAAAAGCAGGGGGATGCCGAGGGTGGTGCGGGGAAGTGCACAGGGTACCACAGTCAGGCTTGGTCCCTCAGTTGCTCTCTGCACCCCGCGGTTCGTGCAGGAGCTTGCTCATTCCTTCCTCTCCATCTCCAGCACTGCATGCCCCTGACCACATGCACATCTCCCTGCATCTCTCCTGTCCGCTGCTCTAAGGCTAAATTAACACTGCAGGTGCCAAGCTGCCACAGCCACCCATGGCATGTCCCAGCTGGCTCATTTAAAACTAGTTCATGCATCTCTATGCTGTGCCACAGTCGCTCTTCGGTCTGCAAAAGAGCGGGAGTCAAACTTATGCAGCCTCAAGTGCAGCTCTGCCTCCCAACTCTTACCATGGTGCTGGGCAAATCCTGCCATTCCACTGCCTCCAGTCTGCCACCGGAAAAACGGGAAATAAGATTTTTCTCTTGCCTGTGTTGTAAGGATTACTGCCTAGGATGCTTTGGTGCTGAGGTCTCAGCACTTCTGGAAAAAAAAAAAAAAAAAAAAAAAAAAAAAAAAAAAAAAAAAAGCAATGCAAAAAAAAAAAGACCAAGCCAAGAAGCAGAGTCAGGGTGTTTGCACTAACGCTGTATGAGTGAGGAAAGCTGTGCCCAGCATTTCCAGCCTGCGAGAGGAGCCTCTCCCGAGCCCTCCAGCAGCAGCCAGGCACTACCTCCGGCTCACCCACCAGCTGCCGCCCGCCCAGCCAAGGAGACTTGCACCCAGACCCCAGAGCCAAACAGCAGCTCTTCCCCAGCTGAGTAGCGCACAGGCAGCGCTCTGCTCCTCCCTGCCCACAGTCACACTCTGCAGAGCTTACAGCAGCTTCTTGGCAGAGGACTCTTCCTTCTTTTTTTTCTCCTTCTATTTTTTTTTCCTCCCCTCCCAGACAATGCTGCATGTACAGCAGCAGCGGTGTAGGGTGAGGATGCATCCCCAGAAGCACCACAGCATGACCCCCGCATCCCGACAGGTGCAGGGATATCTCTCGGGTCATGCCAACCCATCACAGCACCTCGCTCTGCTCCCATGCCACTGGGGACCCACGGATGCCACAAGGACATTGCTTGTTTCATCTCCTGGCGGGCAGCCTACCCACTCGGGCTGACGGCAAAGAGTCCAGGCGCTTACGCCATCAACTACCACATTACACTCAGTGGAACGAAGATTGACTTGGACATTCAACCTCAAATTTTTTCCCTCGGTTTCTCATCTCAGCTCTGCTTTCCATCCTTACCTTAATCTTGCTACAGCTCTGTGAATAATTGACTTCTTGGTTCACTGCCTCAACCAAGAGATTGCTAGAAAAAAAAATATCATTTCATGTTGGCCCAAAACTGAACGCTTTGTGCATCTCGCTGAACAAAATGTTTCTTTAACTCAAAATGAAGCATTTTATTTTGGGAGTTATTTTTACCTCATTTTTTCAAGTTATGGTCATTGAATCCAGCTCCGAAATGATGTCTTAAAAAATCCATTAGGCCCTTTGTTTTGAATATACAAAAAGGAAAATTTGGAATTGTTATCTTTTCAGATTTTTCTTTTTTTCAACTTATTGGCTTTGTTTGTTTGTCTGAGGGGAGGGTGGGGAGGGCAGACTGCCAAAATGAGTCATCCTGTTTGGCAGAAAATGATAAACAATTTCAATTTATTTAAAATTTTTTTTGTTATTGTTTTCAAAAAAAATCCAGCGCTCTCCCTCTCCCGAGCTTCCCCCAGTGCCATGGAGCAGGTCTTGGGGGATCCAGCCCCACAGAGCTGTCCCATGGCAGTCAAACAGCCTGTCCACCCTGTTCTGTGATAATTCCTCGAGGATTATTTACCATATGGCAAATCTTTCCTTCACAGCCCTGTCACACTGGAACTTATTCCTGATTTGTTCTTATCACCTCCAAGTCCATTTCAGACTTTGCCCTTTTCCAAATTCCTCTTCAGTCTTCTGTGTTTCTGATTTTTCTCTAGACATAGAGAAAACCTATCTGCAACCCTGTTCCTATTTTACAATCCTCTCTGCCAATACCCTCTAGGTCCCCCTGGGGTGTATCTTTGCCCTTGCCAATATGGGCAAGGCCTCCCATTTTAGCATCAAGTATAAAAATCAATATCATCACTATTTGTGCTCCATTCTAAATCACTGGCAGAGGTACTAGGGCTGGGCGCAACAGAAACCCAGCCCCTAAATCCAATCCCATTTGTGAACAGCATCCAGCAAACTCACCAGGCAACAGCGCTGTTGTCCAAGCTGGGAGGAATCTGCTGCAGGAGTATTTTTGAGGCAACGTCTGATCTTGCTAAATATACTTATTAACAGCAAGAGCAGGTTTGTAAGGCTGCAGAGGACTTCTGCAGGCAGATTCATGGTCATCAGGCTGTGCATTAGGCTGAAACCTTGGGTCTTTCTGAGCCAGCCTTGAGCAGACAATGGGGCACCTCTCCTGCCCCTCCCAGGATAAAACCCCCAGCCCTGAGCACTGGGCAGTGGGTTTGGGGATGAAATGAAGGGGTCATGAGCACTTGCATTGTTTCCCTGATGTCCTGGTCAGAAGGCTATCAGTCAGCAACGAGGATGCTGGAGACCCACCGTGGCCTGGGAAAAGACATCCCAACATGGCCAAACAGCCCATCCCACCCCAGCTGATGGAGAGGAGCAGAGATAACCTGTAGGGAACCACAGCAGGGAAAGCTAGCTCTGCAGAGACCTGCCTTGGGCAGGAGGAGACACAGGAAGAGGTACAAAGAAACGGAGAAGAGAAGAAGATGAAAAATTTGTCTCATGGAGATCGAGGATAAGAGTATACATATGCACAGGCCCCAGGAAAATTAAATTCCAGTTCGTGCGAGCCTCATGCAGCTAAAACTCTTTTGGAACTGGATTTGTCTCTGTGGAAAACTGGAGTTTACTCTTCATAAGCAAGACAAAATAAGAAATAAAACCTCTCTTGATGGGGTTTCGTCCACTTTAACAGTGCTGCAGTTAGAGACATCCCACCAAGCAGCAGTCCAAAAAGTTTCCTTAAATATCAATAAGGGGGAAAGGAGGGAGCTGCGGAAATCAATCTGATATTTGCCAGGGACAGGGAACCTTCTCTTAATGATTCTTATGTTTAAAAAAGGTGCCATCAATTTCCCTATTACCAGTTGTACTTGACTTCGTGGTAACACACAGATTGACTATTGTCCTTTTCCACTCAATACAGCAGCTCTCAGCAAAAAGCTGGAGATCATCTAGGAAGATGGAAGAATTTAGGGGAACACAGTCTCAGGTCTTTTTTTGGTGTAAGCCTCTGATTGCTATTAGGGGGAAACTTCACCTATACAGAAAACAGATTTCCTCCAGAAAGCTCTGCCACTATGCCACCAGAGGAAAAACTATGTTCTCAACAGGAAAGCATCCAGGAGAAAATGTCTCACCAGCACATGCTAGTGCACAAGAAACAGGGACCAGAGCTAGGAAAGCTTACATTCTATGCATCCTTTTAACATTAATTTATTGCCATTTACGGAGGAGGCTTAGACCCCAGACACGTCTCTAGTTTCAATTCTTTACCTGTAAGGCAAAAATATGGATACTGCCCTAGCAAAAGGCATGCTGATTAGTTAACTTTTATGCAGCCATTTGAGAACATAACAAGTTAGGTTATTATTAATCATTATTATAAAGCTGCAGCTCTGGATTAAAGCCAAATCTCAATGTGTAAGTCAAAGGAAATTCAAAATCTTAGCTGAAATTCTTCAAATCATCATCACCACTCATACCTACAAACTATGGCACTGTAACTACTAATCCAGGCACTCAATTACCCCAGTACAATTCTCTGCAGGCACAGCAGGATGGAGAATTTAAGGACAGGGAAAATCTTAAGGCTGAATATACACCTCACATTTGCATTCAGCATAAATGAGACATCAGTTGCATTTGCTTTGGTGACAGGAGATGCAGAGGTGCAGCGGTAAAGGCTGCCTCTCAGCAGGGCAATGAAGACATCAGCAAGGTGTAGTGGATGTCCAGGATGCAGACTGATTCGGTGAAGGAGATGCAGCAGCCATTAGGAGAGCCTGAGGTCTTGCTCAGGGGGCTGCCACCCCTGCTCATGCAGCTGAAGCTGCCACAGACATCCCAGGCTTAACTCTGACCCTGTCAGCACTCAGCATTTTATCATAACCTCCCTCTACAACTGTCTGCAGGAGCGGAAGAGGTGAACAGCAGTGCTAGAGAGGAGCACGAGGCTGAGCAACCAGAAGGATTTCCAAGGCAAGGAACTGAAGTGACCTCAGGCCAAGTTGCACAACATTTTTCCATCAGCATGAAAAAGCTCTCACAAGCCTCCCTGGATGCTGGTTTTATCTTCAAAAACAGTGACTTAGTGCTTGAAGGTATCAGGAAAGAAATTATTGCCCCAAAAGCCAAGAGTGCCCCCTCCTCCTTGAACACTTTCGGAATAATATATTGAGAAATCCCCGTGGAACAACACAAGGTAGTAAAGACTGGAAATGACAGAATTCATTGCCCAGAGCACTTGTGGATGCCCCATCCCTGGAGGTGTTCAAGGCCAGGCTGGATGAGGCTTTGAGCAACCTGGTCTAGTGGAGGGTGTCCCTGCCCATGGCAGGGGGTTGGAACTAGATGATCTTTAAAGTCCCTTCCAACCCAAACCATTCTATGATTTTCTAATTCTAATTCAACATAAACTGTGCCTTGCAATAAAGCATTGCATTGGGCTAACCAGTGTTTCTGAAAAGTAGGTTTTAGATGACAGAGAAAACCTGTGCATGCTCTGGGGCAGGATCACCTGGAATCTGCCTAAAGCCCACACTCCCTGAGGGGAAATATCAGACTGTGCCTTTGAATGCCTCCAGTGCTCACTGTCATTTATATGCTAAATTAACATTATTAGCTTAGCCTCTAACTGCCATTCCAGAAGAACTCTTAAAGCACAACACATTTCAAAAGAATCTCAGGCCTATATCCATATGTAATGGAAAATGAAAATAAAAGCACCTCACCAGGAAAAACATTGTCATCTAAAAACGAAAGAAATGCTGACTTACAACAGTCACCTACTGAAGCTGACTTTTGCTTTCAGAACAAGAACCAGAAGGAAAACTAAACTATCTATCTTCAAGCAAAGATTTTTCTTAAGTCTCGTTTGAATGTCCCCATTTTGACTCTGACTGGAGGCACAGCACAGTGGCAGGACGAAGAAATCTGTTGTTTTGAGCCCTGTTCCCTGACTATTAAATGTTTGGAAATTCCGAACACTATCATCCCATGTGATACGGCACTATGACAGCCTTTACTGACAAAAGCATAGTCTTTTTCCACACAGAGCTACAGGGAGTGCTGGTACATATATATACACCTTTATTTTATATAAATAACTCATTCACACTTTATCATAGGCAACAGCCAAACTCTGCACTGAAAAATGAAAGTACCAGCTGAAATCATCAGCATTTTTATGGTGTTTTCCCTTTAACATGTGACTGGTGAGCAAACACTACATTTGCGTGCACAATATTCCTGCAGGAAGAGGGTGGTGTCTCTCTCTGCCTGAGCTAGAGAAGCATATTTTGATTTTTGCAAAAAAATTAAACGGGGATGTTATAAGCAACAAGTTAATTCACTGTAACAATCTTAATTCAGTGCCCTCTGGAAAGAGCACAGGCAGGAGCTCTGTGAAACCGAAGAGGTAAATAAGGTACAAATGAAGGTTAGATAGACAACTTCCACTCTGGCATGTGCAAGCTTCTTTGTAATCTCAATAATGTTCCCTCAGTGTAGAGGTGTAATTTCTAAAGATTTTTCTTAGCAAATACAGTGACAGGAAAGAATAACCTCTGCATTTCCCGTCCCACCCTTTCTGAGAAAAGCCTCTCATTTACACGCACTGGTGTTTGTGGCCAAGGAAAGGCACCGTGTGTTTGTGATGTAAATATTGGCCCAGCAGAGAAACACCTTTTTACTACCCTGTTGAAAGTCCTTCAGAGAGGGTGGTGAAGGGCAGCGGGGTCTAAAAGAAACCTTCTGGTCTGGCAAGACGGCAGGGCAGGACGACACCACACATCCAGGAGACAATGGCCACATGCGCCTGCACGAAGTTTCAGCCTGGGCTTGGAAAGGCTCCTGGGGTCGCAGAGGAAAGTCCCCAAACCTCTCACAGGACTGGCTCCCTCTGCACCCTTCTCACCCTAAAGCTTCCCTGCCTCCTGCTGCAGGACCACCCTATAGGAAACAGATTTATTTACAAAACCTACCTTTACAGGGCTGCTTTCACAAGCCCTTTTACATTAGACTTGAAGGAACCACAGGAGCTGGAGGTCAAATACCCCAAGGGCAAAATGTATGGCAAGGGTGAATTTTCCAGCCCAGGTGAGATGGATCTTGCAGGTGTAATACCAAACAAATCATGTAATGCCTGTTATATGTGTTGCCCTTTCCCACTTCCCTCTGTTCATTTGTTGCTCACCTCTTCTCTGCCTCCTGCTCTCCCTCACCAGGTACTGATGTCCTGTACCTGCCCATCCTAGACAGTTTGTGGCTTTTCAAGTTTTATCTGAAATTTACCCTCCCTCCCTTGTATATCTTTTAACTCCTTTCTTCTGTTACTCACACTAAAATACATTTTGCACTTAACTCAGTCTCACAAAAGTATCATGAAGGATCACAAGCCAGATGCAGTAGATTGGGGGCAGCTATTATTTGAATGAGAAACGAGTTTTGGTTCTTCAGCTCAGGAAAAACAGGATTTAATCAGGACAAAATCAGAGCTTTACCGTCACAAAATGCCACTTGTTTTGGACCTACTTTGTCAAAGCACAAAGCAGATGAACATAAATGCAAATACTGCACCAAGAAGAGCAATTGTCACATTCCACTCCAGCCACCCCTCCATCTGACATCCCTGTTTCTAGTAGGAGGGATCAGAGTTCAGAAGGACACAAACTTCATAAAATTACCAAACACAGAAGAAAGTCTGCATGCCTAGGATCTAAACCATGCTAATTTATTCACTGCTACAGCATCTAGACTGAGTGTCTCTGACCTACCACAGCTGCTTCTGATCTGCTGCAAACTTTCCCAAACCGAAACAACGCTGCCTCTGCCATTGCCTTCTCTTCCTCCCATACACCATGCCTCCAACCCAAAGGTCTTTTTTCACTTCTCTTTCCTCCCATCCCCATTCTTTCTCTCAGCATCGTCTTCTGTGCTGCCCACACACTTGGGGAGCAGAGAGCAGACCAATCTGGCAGGCTCAAATAACAACAAAAAAAGGAAAGGAAAGGAAAGGAAAGGAAAGGAAAGGAAAGGAAAGGAAAGGAAAGGAAAGGAAAGGAAAGGAAAGGAAAGGA
>WKFP01014367.1:1302497-1425987 GCA_011057875.1 Pterocles orientalis | reverse complement strand
AAAAAGAAGTGGTTTTCTGGCCTAGAAGACTCCTCTGTATTTTTATCTGGAGGGAGCACTAGGAATCAAGGGGAACAGCGATGGCTCCCAAGGTCTCACATTCTCACAAACCAGTCCAGACAAAAACAAGGGGGAAAGGCTGGCACTTCTCCCTGACACACTGACACCTTTGAACAGGAACATTAAGCTTGTTTTTAACCATGCCTCTTTCCAGCATCAAGCACCAATTAAAAATGTCCATTTTTACAAGGTGGGGTTTGATTAGCCAGTTTTCTTGTTTGCTTTTCTTGAAAAGGGCTGAGGACAAACTCTGCTGCCTGGAGGCTCGTTAAGCAGCCAGGCGGTTATCAGCACTGGAGGGACTGCTGGGCTGGCCGGGCACGCGCCCACCCATGCAGCACAAGACAAGGGTTTGGAAAGGTGCAGACCTCCACACACAGCAAGCACCCCCAAGGCACCGACACAGCACTGGCAGCGTTTGCCCGTCGAGGTCCCGATCCTGCAATCTCATCAGCATATGCAAAAAATCCACTCTGGCATAAAGCATCTAATGACATTAATGGCACACAGCACAGCAACACGATCCAGGCATGTGGAAATAATCACAGGCCCAGAACCCAGGATGACTGATTCTTTTCCTATTCAACATATGTTTTACTTAGATGCCTGCTTCTTCCCACCCTTCTTTCTCTCCTCCCAAACTGTTATTTGTTTTTGATGAAACACAAGAAAATGTCTTTAATACAACACCATTAGAAGTTAAATCACACCTATCTGAGAAACCCAAAGCAGTTAGCCTGGATATAAACAAGAGATTTTATTAAATGTACGTATTCCTAATAATAGCCAGAATCTGACCCCAGCACAACTGGTCACTGAGCAGATAAAATACATCTGAACTCTATTCAGCATGAGGTTCTAAAAATAATGTTTGCAACTCCTACAAAGAATTAGAACCAAAGAAGCTGAGTTCCAATGGAGGTATAAACATTGTTTATTAGGACCAAAGTGTATGTTCCACAGGATGATTCAAAAACTCTAAGCTATTCTGTGCAGTTATTTGTTTTCTTAAGGTGACCTGTGAGCCATACCCCAGGCTAGTAAAAATCAGCAATGAGATCATTTACAAGATCAGTCCTAACAGAGCGTCTCTCCCTCCTTATCAGGTCATCTTAACTCAACTGCTCTTCTGTCCTGGAGATGTGCACAAAAGCATTTTTACCTGTGCAGCTACATGTCAACTATGATTACTTTTGTCACTTTAGCTTTTTGTAGCCACACAGACAAAATGCCCATCTTCAAAGGCTTTTTCAAGACAGTTACAGCAACAGAGATTCATAATGCAGACACAGTCTTTAACCAGCCTTACACCAAGTATCAAGCAGCTAGACTGCTCTGTTGAAAGCAAATTTTCATGTATCTCTCTGGAAGTGGATCAGCTGACACACTCTTTGCCATGTTTCTGACCTGTTTGGGCAGAAGGGGACATCTTCACACATCTCCTCTCGCCTTGTAAATTCAGGAGCCAATACCAATTCTTTAGTGACAGCAGCATGTCCTTGCCCACAGGAGACTCTTGTCCTTCCCAGGCCAGTCCCCACTTGACTGTCACCCAGCCTTCACCTCCAAGGAGAAAACACAGACAGCTGATACTCGGTGCTCCCCGACTTCAACCAGATCTTCATCAAATCACACTATGACTCACTTTTAATTCACATACAGAGTACTCAGTCCACTGACATTTCCAAGACCTCATTCAAGGTCTGACCGTGGTCTCGCTCCCACTTCAGAGACTATTTCCCCTGCAGCTGCAGAGTGTGTTTGGAGGACAGGAGAGAAGAATGTTTTCCATTAATATAGAGTAGCTTAGAAGTATAAATCTTTTTCCACCCATCTAGATTAAGATAGGAACATTAGACATGGGCATGAAAAGATTAATATCTCTGCATGTTCAGTGTTAGCAGGACAGGTCTGTACATTACATGGATGCAATGTTATTTCTGATGATGGTCCTTTTAAGAGTTAGAAGTCTATTCAAGATGCATGTCTTAAGAGTTTGTGATTCCCAGACATATATTTTTTGCTTCAAGACAAACACCAGGACCACCTGTCAAGGCAGACGTTTATTTAAGAGAATACGTGTGAGATGGGGCAACCCATACCACAGTGACCCCAGCAACTCCCCGGCAAATCAGCTGCTCTTGTTGGGAAGGGTGGGGAGCAGTCTGTCCCTGGATGCTTAAACACCATGATTTCCTTGCTGGTCATTCCTTCTGGGTACTGTTCGGGCAAACCTTAAGATCAGTAGCTTGTACTTCTTTCCCCACAGCCCTACTGTATAATGCTGAAGCTGTTTAACTATCTGCTGCTTTGCAAGTCTGTGAAACATCTAACGGTCTGACCTCAACATTCAGATGACACAGAAAAGCATCTTTATTCAATACATTATTTCACCTTCCAGCAAACAGCAGCAGTGTCTCTATCACACAGCTGGGATGAACACTTATGTGGGTAAGACCAGTGTCTGAGCCAATACTTTCTGGGATTTAGACATCTTGAGTTGAGGAAGTAGACTTGGAAGACGCTGAAATTTGAGTGGGAGAGTTTTGTAAAAATGCACAAAAATGTTTAAAGGAGATGGGCACAGTAAAGAGGAAGGATATTTTTGCTGGCTCATGAAAATGAAACATGTGCAGGGCTTAATCTGCCACTACTGAAATCAGTAAGAATTTTGCCAGTAAAGCAAAACAAAATCAGAAATGGAAACAACATTTGACTTTTGCTATGTTAGACTCATACAAATTGCTGTAGTTAATAACCTATAAGATGAATAAATACACCACAGGCAGTGGATGATTTTCAACTTCCATTTTAACAGTATCAGGGTGTCATGATTTGGAGAATTTTGAAGCTTATGCTGATTCATATTTAGAATGAGATTTTCCATTTGGATAGTCATGCTAAATCTACAAAGACAACAAAAGAACATGTGAGAGTAAAAAAAGATAAAAATACAACATAGAGATTAAATGCATGCTCAAGGAAAGAAAATAATCTGGATAAAGTTTGTAAATAATTTATTGTTGGTATAGCCCTCAAACTTAAGTTCTTGGAATGTAAAAGGCAAAATATTTCTGTAAATTATTAACGTTTGGGAACTGATCATATAAGCCTCAGAGGCCAACTCCTTATCCAGAATAAATGAAAGCATTTGGCCTTGTATCTTTAAGATCACAATGAGATGGGCGCTGAGCAATCACTATGGAAAGCATGGTATTCAGAAATTAATATCTCTCTGGGCACAGAACACATAATGAAGATAACAAGGCAGAACAGAAAAACAGGACTTGGACTGTCACATCAAAACCCAGGGATACTCAGCAGATCAGTCATGCAGGCAGCAGACCCACACTGGGAGACAGCAGAAGAACAGCGTGAGGAACTGGAGAGCAAACCTACACAGCAGTCGAAAAGCAAAAAGGGGAACAAGAAATAAAAGAAGAAATAAAGGAGGTGGGATGGATGACATATTTCAGAAAGCTCTCAGTTCCCATCTAGTTGGCAAACAAGGACGTTATATTCTATAAAGAGCTCAGCAAGGCGGGGCACCAACCTTTTTCCCAGCCAGACTTGCAAATATTAAACCCTTGAAAATGTCCCATGTCCCACTCCCACTGCTTTAAAAAGCAAAGATTTTGCTCAATGCATTTTAAGGACACAGATTCCTACTGACCAAAGCTTTGTGCATTTTTATTTTAAAACAACCAGAGTGTAAGCTAGTCTACGCCTCATGTGGGTTTTCCCAACCTTTCACATCTCGTGGCTGGCAGCAATGGTGGTCTGTCCGGCGCATGCACAGACCCAACTCCAGGACACAGTGCCAGATGCCTCACTCCAAGGGCTGCAGTTTTGCAGACGCATTGGAAACACCTAATGACTGCAGAAGAAAAGCACCTGTAGAAATCTCTCACCATCAGGTATTTTAGCAGCCACTAAAGACAGAGCTGAGAAGATCTTCAGCAGCGCACTAGTCATTAAACATACCTGTTTCGTTAGCATTCATAGTATGATGTAGAAGCATTTCAAAACTGAGAATTGCAAGGCAGTATATTAGTTGATAAGAATGTCAACCTCAAAAATTATCTGGTATGTCTTTGCTGATATTTCATTTATCAGGGGGTTTATCTGAAGCTAGAGGCTGGACAGCCACCACTTGCACTTAACATGGAGGGTGACCCAAACATTACCATGCAGTGACAGCCTCATGGCAAAAGGCCGCACTGCTGAAATGTGAAGAAACTATCCTATGCCCAGCAGAAATTCAGCATATCACCATCAGTAATGAGCATCAGTAAATGAAACTCCAGTCTCAGCCAGGAGCATGGGGTCTGCCCTGTTCCTCTCCTCTCCTGGGCATCTCAGGAGGGAGGCAGCTGCCACCAGGTCTCTGCTGATAGCAGGGACAACCAATCCCCAGCCAGCAGGAGGAAGACAAGCTTCAAAACATTTTCCAAGATTCCCATAGCAAAGACAGATGCTGACAGATGAGAACAGAAGGAAAGATGTGTCACCTTTCCCCCCAGAACTCACTTGTTCAGATGCTGCCACTAAAATGCCACCTGACGGCCTTTATCCACATGGCGGTTACACCATCACAGCTCCATCACAGCACAGTCCCTACAGAGCCATCAAGATTGATAGGACCATGAAACCCTAACAATATTGCTAATCTGTCCACAACTAAACTATTAAAATTCCTGTTTGATGGACCCATACTGCTACTCAGATGTGGAGTCCCCAACATCAAAAAGAGTCCAGAGGAGAGCCACGAAATTGGTCAGAGGGCTGGAACACCTCCCTATGAGGACAGGCTGAAAGAGTTGGGGTTGTTCAGCCTGGAGAAAAGAAGGCTCTGAGGAGACTTAATAGCAGCCTTCCAGTACCTGAAGGGGGCTACAGGAGAGATGGGGAGGCACTCTTTATCAGAGAGTGCAGTGAGAGAACAAGGGGTAATGGGTATAAGCTGAAAGAGGGTAAATTTCGACTAGACATTAGGAAGAAATTTTTCACTGTGAGGGTGGTGAGGCTGTGGCCCAGGCTGCCCAGAGAAGTTGTGGATGCCCCATCCCTGGAAGTGTTCAAGGCCGGATGGATGAGGCTTTGAGCAGCCTGGGCTAGTTGAGGGTGTCCCTGCCCATGGCAGGGTGATTGGGATTAAGATCCTCTCCAACCCAAACCATTCTATGATTCTATGATTCTATGATTCTACTCACATACTGCCCTTGCAGGTGCCCCTAACATATAGATTGGCTAAGGTCTTCAAGGCTGCAGGTTCTTCAGCCGTATCACCTCCCACTAACCCCAAAAAATTAACCCTTGGATAAGTAGCAGAGTATTAACAAGCCACCACAATTACATTCAGGTCTAGCATTTCAGGGCAGTCAAATCTGGGGTTAGGTCCCATTCTGGGAACTGTGCTTCCACAATTTACAGCCCTCGGGATGCAACAGGCTCCGATACCATCATTTTCTGCATAGCAGATGTTTTGTGCATGCACACTATCCCTCAAGCCTCTGCCATCTGCTTTTTATCTAATAAGACAGGTGTTCAGTTTTTTTATTCAAAAGAATGGAAAGTGGAGGTTTTGTCTTCAAAAGAAGAAAGAGAGTTCTTCAGTTATTCTCTACAATCTTGAAAAACCTTGTAAGAAATTTCTGAAAAAAAAAATGGAGCAGTAAGTGGAATGATTCCCCTTTAACCACATATGAAAAATTATAGAGTAGGGGTGTAAGAAGGTGAATTGGCAGCACATACATGGAGGCTAACACCTCCTGGCTTTCTTCTCCCTTTTTAAATAAACAGAGTAATATGAAAAGGCACCATGGAGACAGAGAGCTCCAACACCATGGAAGGTGTGGAGGAGAAACAGTAATGCTGGATGAATGCTGACATTTAATTGTGGTCAGCAAGTCCCAGGAATGTCATAGATGGGTCAGGTCCCAAGTCCTTTGAGCACCTTGGACTGCCACCCCAAACCAGCAGTGTGTCAGATCCCAGATAAGATGGGAGGGAGAACCAGCACCAGATCCACAGAACCAGGACCACAGTGCTAGAGATGCCTGCTTCTCTGCCCCTCTTCCCATGAGGAACACAAGTCAAGCAGCAAACAACATTTTAATCGACCATCTCTGGTGACGGACCAGCTGTGACACTTGGCAAGTCCTGCATTACCAGCCCCAGAGCAAAGGCAAGCACTGCAAATCTCATGCGGTTTAAGTTCAGCATCTTTTCTGATTACAATTTGTATACAGGAAGCTTCCTGCTGAAGCAAGTTCTTTTGCTATTTCTTCATATTCAAATACTGTTTATAGCATCAAATTAAAAAAAAAAAAGTTCAAACCTACTTTAAAGTTAAAAGATGCAAAAATCAAACAGCATGGATGTCTCTCCTCATTGCCTAAGCCTTGCAACAAGGCCACAACACCACAGTTCCCCCTCAACCGCACCTCGGACATTTGCAACTCTGAAACACTAATGGCAAATATAAACCTGCCATATGTGGAAATAAGTTGTATTCACCACTGATCAATGTGCAGACCAGCAAAACTGTGCTAACAGGAATGTTTGGAGAAAGTATATTGCCCATCCCAAACCAGACAGCTACAATAAGTAGATAAAGGCACTACAATGAAAAGATCTGTCAGGCGCTGGGGATGTGAGCAGTGAGTGAAAACTCATTATTAACAGGTCAGAAGCAATTAATTGTTTAACCAGAAGTAGACAAATTCTACATAAAAACACACATACACATCCCAGATATACCATAGGCAGTTAAGGAACAGGGAATGGGACAGCTCAAACTGTTCACTGCACAAAGTGCACACTTTCTGAGGTGCTGTTGCAACCCGCAAGGACTCTTCTCACAGTTCCCAAGCCACCTTCTACAGGTAACCTGTGCTGCCACTGCCATCCTGGACTTCTCTGCTCATGCTCTCTGCAAAGTGGCAATTTCAAGAATGATCTTTCTCACCTATGATGTGAAAATGGAACTGAACGAAAAGCAAAACCTCTTTTCCCAAAGGTTACCCACACAGCAACTTTATTCAGCACATGCTACCTTCATCATTCAGAGACTCTGGAGGATGACTGTCTGCCAATAGCAATGAAATCTGGGAAAAAAAAAAAAAAAACACAGCCCAGTCCACGGAAGCTAGTGTGTTCACAGCACCATCTCAAACTGCAGCTTACTCATTTCACTGTGTTGACACCATTAACTGGTGGCAAACCATGACAAAGGCACTTTCTTGCTTTGAGGCTTAAGAACCAAAGGTCTCTCACAGGACAGGGTCTGCTCTGGTGGTTGCCAGAGTCAGACCAAGGCTGTGGATGGAGACCAGGATCTCATGGGTCACTCATTGCTCCTCTCTCCATGTGGAGCAGAGACCCCTCACATGCCCACCTTCCTCCTGTCCCTAAACCAGCCTTTGCCCATCCCTCTGTGGCTCTGAGGGCAGAACAGGAATGCACAAGGTCATCCCTAGCACTGCTCTATCCACATGGGAGCCAAAGAAAAGCCATGGAGAGAAGGGCTTTCTCTTCCAAACATAAGGATGGGTGGCAGTGGGACAGGAACCACTCCACAGGACCTGCTGTTCCCTCTTCTCTGAGTTGACTGCCTTTTCCCATTCGTGGAGCAGAGCACTGTTTGATAAAGAATATAGAAAAAAAAGAGACAAGGAAACTAAACGCACCTCTAAATCCAGGGTGGGTGTGAGTTGCATTGCTCAATGCCACAGTCCGCTCTGTGCTTATAGGCACACAGGTCAATAAATAAATAATAGCAAAACAGATCCGTCATTCAGCTGCCCATCAATAGAGGAAGAGTGCTGTAAACTGCACCAGAGCATCTCCCAAGGGCCCATGCCTGTCAGAGATGCTTGTAAAGACAATACAGGTAAAAGTTTTCCTGGCTCAAAGTGTTGGGAAGAGCAAGTTACTCTGCTCAGATCGCAAGCAATTGGTTTGTTCTCTTTGAGCACAATGACTTTGCAGCACCCCACTGGATCCACTGCAAAATGTAAGGAAGTCTTCCAGGTGCCACAAGGCAGAAAGTTATCAATTTCTGGGGAGACTGTTAGGGAAAAGAAAAAATGACAGAAGGAAAAAAAGGGGCAATGCAGATCTATTGGCATCCAACTTGCAGACATTAAGACATTACAACTGCTGCTGATGTAACTACCTGCAGATGAAAAGAATGGGTAGCGGTGACCAAGACAACTCTTCATCTCACTTGTGTTCCCCGTCCCTAGAAAGTATACAGGGAAATCACAAGTTACGTGACTTCTTCCCCAGAGAGAAGGGGCCACACAAACCATTGACTTGAGGGAAACGGCACAGGGGATACACAGAGCCCTGAGCAAGGAGAGGAAGAGAAATGCTCTTCAGAAGTCCCCATGAACCTTGCGTTAAGCCAGGGATGTGGGGAGCTTCCAAAATACAGGATGAAAGGGTAGGAACTTTGTGGGAAGAATAGAGGGACATAAATAACTGCTGTATATGCAATGCACGTGGTCTACAGAGGCAAAATGTGCAGCTCTCTGGTATGTAAACATAAAGATCGAGTAGGTATTAGCATTATTAACACCCCTCCTTTCACTGTTAGCCTTGCTGCAATCTGACACCTCAACATTTGGAAGGCGCCTGAAAGACACCAAGCGTTCACCATGCAGCCTGCCAAGCAGAGGGGAGCATCTGCAAGCAGAGACCACAGGAAATATCAAGTTGCTGAAGTGGAGGATGCAGGAAGTTCAGCAAGATGATATCTCCTAACCTCAGCACTGCCCAGGCCAGCAGTATTCTATCCGGCTCAAACATCTTATACATGGCCTCATTCAGGTTTCCTAAATATACACTAGCATAAAACCACATTGCATTTAACAGCCCCTGGATGACACTGCAAGACAACAACACACCATGCGGATCCTGCTTCCAACCACATTCCCCTGGCTTCAGCCCTTTCTCCCTGCAAACAGGGAAGGGAGTTCAGTAATATCCATGATATCAAAACAGATCTGCCTGGAGGTGATTAAAACGCATAAGCTCAGCACAGCCTTTCAATTCCTTCTATTGCCTGTAAGAGAAACTAAGTGACCACAGTAAACGGTATGGCAAGACCTGGGGTCGAGGGCAGGCTGTAGGGTGATGCCCTGGTGCGTGTGCCTGGGAGACCAGCCTCTCCTGGGGCATCGAATCCTGTGAGTGCCAAATCCTAACAAGCAGTGCATTTAGGTGAGACATTTAAAAGCTCATTGCAGAAAACCAAAACCAAACACAAAGAGCATTTTTACTTTGCTTTTAAGGTGAGTGAGTTTAGTGGCTGATTTCAGGGATTTACTCCCCATGCTTCTGCCATGGGCCTGTGAACAGCATTGGTTCTTGATCATGCTAAAGGCTTTCACCAGTCAGGACAATATAGAATGGCTTCCTTTGGTTTCCAGCTTGGTTTTGAGCTTTGAGATAAGAGTATGAAATCTGGGCATTGTTGGCTGTGCTTCTGGAACCAACCCACCAATCACCAGGTCCATTTGTGATGAGGATAGTCAAAGGGAATTCAAGAAGTGTTTAACCTCTAAGTCAGGAATCTAAACTGCCCATTGAATTTTGGAGTTAAGTGGGTATTAAAGAAAGTGTCAAAGCATTCTATTTAAAAATCCTTTACCCCATCAGATCAAGGTTTCATTTTTACTCTGTGTCATGTATCAGTACCCTTCCTCAGCAGGCAAAACTGGAAGAAAAGGGGGGGAAAAAACCCACAACCAAAAACTCTTTAAAAAATCCCAACAGAACCTCAAAGAAAGACTTTCAGGTTACCTGCCTTAAAACAGAAAAGACAATACACTAGGATGGACAGCCATTCTGCAAGCTATCTTTAACACAAGTCTGCTGGGACATCTTGCAGCAAAGCACAGCAGACACCTTCACTTGGCTTTAGACTAACAGACCTTTTAGGAATTTTTATTGCTTCATTTCAGCAGCAGCTTGCACAAATGGTCTTTGGCATTCAATTAGTAGCCATTTCAGAATTAGAAAAATACATTCCCAGTGCTGTCACAGAGAAGAAGGAAGAGGCAGGCTCTCTCAGCTTCTCGATTGTTCCTATAGCAGCTGGATGCACCAGTCCCTTGATATATCATCAAGCCAACGATTTTTAAAGTTGCATATTATGTCAATGTGACACAGGAGCATTTTGTTGTATTATTCCATAAAAACAAACCCCACCATCTCCAGTCAGATCACGGTGCCTTCCATTTCAGAGATGATTTACCCATGTTAACAAAGGGATCCCATTAAGTTGCTGTCCCTAAGCCCACCAGACTACACACTGGGCTGAATGCAGAGTGGGAGGCGGTGAACACTACTTCTTTGTGCCATTATACAAATGTCTGGTAACAACAATGGCTAAAAAGGCTGAGAATTTAAATTACTTAGCATCTAAGTGAATTCACTGGAAATACTTTCTTTTTTTTTTCCCCCTAGTAGATAGCCTGAAGATATGCAAAGACTGGAAAGTGCATTCAAGATGCTGCATCTGATATTGCTGTCTATTTATGTCAGTACAATTTCCAAATCAAAATACTGAAGCAAATGGTCTTCCCCAGGGAGCAGATGTTTGAAAGCAGTGATGGGAACCAATTTAAGAACATAGATACAACTGAAATGTTTTCATTATGTCAAGGCTCCAGCCACCTCTAGCAGAGATGAGTTGTGATTCACAGAAAGGAGATGACTCCACCAGAACCAAGGATGAAAACTTAATTCCCTTTCCTCCAATAGCAGACTGGTGGAATTTAGGAGAGTGTCTTTCCCAGGGGGATCTTGCCTCACACAGCAAGCCAGCATCTGGTACTTTTAAAAGCAGCAGTTATGTTCTGCAAGTCAGTTTCATACAAAAGTCTCTGCAGCTCTTCTGCCCAAAGGACTCTTTTGTCTTGTGTTTGGTTCCAAATTAGGTTTGCAAGTGCTTCCCTACTTCCTAAGAGGGAGCGAAACAGTACATGTGAATGACCTGAGGAAGCAAGAAAACATAGCAGGTTCAGCAGGTGCTGCAACATAAGAGGATTTTCCATTTGCTTCTTACAAGTTCACTGCCTTTGCATTGAAAAATACATTATGCTGTTAACATTTCAGCAACATCTTGGATCAAAGCAGGATGAAGGCATCATTTTACCAGGCTCTGTACATAGTTACAGGTAAACAATCCCCATTCCTTTAGATCCAGTTCTACAGCTGAAGCTGCATTACAGGACAACGCTGGCCCACACACCCAACCCTTCCCAGGGCATGCACAGGCACACCTACGCTATGCAATGGTTTACTGACACTGCGTGTAAAGCAATGTTTTGGGTTACGCTGTGCAAACAGCTTTATATTGTTATCATGCATGGGTAAATAGGAGAACATGGCAGCCCAGTAGCTTAAATGCAACAGAAGTTAGGTTCAGAAGTAAATTAATAATTGTGGTTTTAAGAATTGCTTTCCTTTCCCTGCTTGTGATCTAGATTTCAGCAAGATCAGAAACCATGACTCAAAAGAGCTGGGTTCTATTTCAAGTTCTGGCAATGGTTTTCTGACCTTGAGTGTCTGTCTGCTTTTAGTTTCTAAATTTACAAAAATAGCCATCATAAATTTCCCCCACTTTGGACAGATTTGGAGATCTCCAAATGACAAGTGCTATATAAAAGAGTATAAGTTTCTGCCAGTATACTACTTAGTAGATGGCCTCTTAGACAGCAAAGTAGCAGAGTAAGCAATGCCTATGCAAGACATACACCCTCTTCAACCAAGAACAAAGGAGAACTTATCTCTTAGATGAAGTCAAAGAGCCCTGGACAAGAAGGAAAGGACTTCCTTGCAAGAGGGAAATGACTTCTTTATTTATTCCCACCCTTTTTACCCCAAAGTTTTGACAAATGGGAATCCATCTGCAAATATTTTGTTGAGAGGTATTGATTACTACTGTGCTATCACTGATGCTCTGCCTCAGCATAGTCCTCGTATTTTCTCCATTGTCATTCTGAAATTAAGACAGCGACCAGTTTGCCAGTAAGTTGTCTCTGCAACCAAGTCTTCAGCACTTTTCAACAACACTGATTTAACTGCTGTATCTGTGCCTGTGCCATAAATGAAAGGGGGCTGTAAACTGAAACTGGACACAAGGCTTTAAATTACATGTAAATTCTCACCAAGGTTATAAAAGGGCCACTTGAATATGAAACAGAGATAGTGAACAAATCCTGGAATAAGCTTTTAAAGAGAGAGGAATCCAGGCCAAATGGAAACACACTAAGTATAATTTATAATGAGCAATGTGTAAAAAGCTATCCAAATCATGGAGCTCAAAATGAGAATAAACAGTGATCTTCCAATAGGGACAAGTACAGATAAGCTAAGTATCTGCTAAAAGGCTGAACTTTGAGTAACCCTTGTTGAATCAGTAACACCCAAAGTCACCACTACGTTTCACTAATGGCCAAAAAGGACTGTAGCAAAAATAGTGCATACTTCAGTGTGGCTAACCTGGAATTCAGTACCTGTCATCATGTACCACAGAAAATGATTGTTGCTGTGCAGCAAATCATGTCAAAAGCAGACATGCAAACCACTTCGCCTGCCTATGATGAGCACAGCTGATCCTGCAAGATAACCAATTTGCCTGACAAGATGGAAGAATGCCTGCAGCCGCCAAACTACTGCGATAAAGAGCAAATGAACATAAAAAGCTGAGCCTCACTCTGAACACACATCATGTATTCATCCCCATCTTGATCTGCACAGGCATCAGCAGAGGTCAGCATGATCACTTTGAAATGTAAAATCTGTCAGGTACAAAGACCTGGGAGAGTGCTGCCCACAACAGAAAACAGAGAATGCCTCTTTAAAGTATTTTTATACACTTCGAAGTATTTTCACCATTGTTAAGGCTCTTTAACAGACCACCAGTAACTGGTGAAAATAAAAATCAAGCTCAGAGCAAAGCTATTCAGGTATCACAAGGAAGAGTGCAAGGAGGGTCTCAGAGCACTGTTACACAGCAGTGGGGAGAGCAACCTGGGTGGCTGCAGAAATGCAGTCCTCAGGTGGAGTCTGAACCTCCCAGGTAGGGGGTAAATTGTTTGACCATCATGGTTATTTTCAGAGTCATGACTGCTTTTCAGTAATTATTTGGTTTCAGAGGACACAGGTCCTGTTGTCCTTAGCCTAGGACAGGTTTACTTCTTAACAAGGCAGACCCTTAAAGTATAGTCATAAAGTAACAATTTTAATATGGAAACCTTCTCCCCCCACCCCATCGCAGTCTTCTCCAGACCTCTAAGAACAGGAACCATCATCCAGCATGTTTTACCTTCCCCAAGGTGAGTCAAACATTCACTAAGTGTTGATGACAACACCTGACCAGCAAGCAGTCATTATTCCCACGACAGGAATGAGGAAATGTGCAAACACACTAGAAATATGACCATGTGTCATGCTGCCATCAATCAGATCACACCAAAGAGACCAGTCAGCACTGCAGAGAATGAACAACCCAGGGCAACAGGACTCTTGCTGAGGTTCATCACTCCACTCCTAAGCCATCCAGCAGAAAAGAAAAGGTGAACCCTAGACGGTCAAAGATGCATGAGGTCACACAACTGCCCATTGCAGTCACTAAGCACAGCAGCAGAACTTGGCCAGCTCAACAAATATCTTGAGTGTCTCTTGCCAGGTACTTGAGTTTCCAGCAGAGATGCTGCACTTTCTTCCAAGAATGTTGCCTTCTTAAACAAACTGGACAGATTGTTGTGGAGATTCTAAGAGAATGTCAATCTGCTAAATGTCAGAAAGATTTTTACTAAACTAGGAAGAAAAATAATCAGGAATTGTAGCTACATAATTAGTAATGAATCTTTAATTCTACATGTTTGGATAGTGAGGCTGATTTAGAATCAATTGCTGAAGCAATTGGAGCAGCCAAGAGGTCAGATTCAGATCCTCTTTACATCAGTGGAAATGCAGAATAGCTCCAGTGAAGCCAAAAAAGCTTGTAATGCTGCAACAGTCCCACGCCTTACAGTTTGTTAAAAGTTAATTTGATGCAAATACAGCCTTAGTTTTTTTCTTAGTAATCTTTTTACCTACTACCTTTTTTATCTCTTTACCTATGAAATGCACCCAAGCCCAGGAAGACTGAGGTTCCCCAAAGGCAGGGACTGAGTCAGGAATAGATCCAGGGGGACCAAACTTCAAGTCAGCTGCTTATTTCAACATCTGAAAGCTCAGAACCCAAACTCCTTTCCTTCATGTGGTCTTTCTGTAAACACCAATTTCACTGGTGAAAGATACTGAATAGAGGAACATACCTTCAGAGGGCAGTTGTTCGCGCTTGGATGATTGAACCATGGAGCTGGGCTGCCATGGCAGACACCGGACGTCCAGCAGGCTGTTAGGAGGCACTTTAGAAAGAAGCTCTTCTGAATGCGTAAGTTTCTTTAAACTCACAAAAGAGCAAGCAAATCACAATCTGTATCTGGAAGTTGCTTTGTGAACTAACACGTTACATTTTACACGTTATTGGTATATAATCTGTAGAAGAAGGTCAGTAGTTGATCGACACCAAGGCATTGAATATCTTCCAGTCTAAAAATGCTTCCAGTATTCCAGCTTCTTTATCAACTGAATCTTGGGTCACAAGGACTACATTATCTTCTCACCCTTAAAGCTGTTACTATCAGCAACCCTAGACCCTGCCATCACCATCTTTTAGAAAGGAAGCAATACCAGCAATTATTGCCTCCTTTTTGATGTCGGGAAGGGTCTTTTGACAACAGATAAGTAAGAGTGGTAAAGGAATTAAAAATACACCAGAAAATATGGAAATAAAGCTAATGTTGTTATGGACACACAAAAAAATGTATTACAGAAACATACCGCACACAGTCTCAGACCCTTTCATAATCTCATTTTGATGACTTTAACATGGCAGCCTTGGATGAGTCAGTGGGAGATTTGTCCAAGTAAAAACCTCAGGATTGCACCCTCCAAAATTATCTTCACCAAAATCCAGAGAACTTAGCAGCCTTGATGTGCTTGATGTACTCCCACAATTCATTTTGTGTCATTCCAAAGATGAATTTTGGCTTACCAAAATTCTTTGGCTAGTTAAAACACAGACAAAAATAGTGGTGTCTACCAAACTGAAAATAAAACAGTAACCTCAAAGCCATTTTTTTAATAGCAATTACAGTGTTATACTACAAATATGAAGGTGGCATATAGCATCCATACATGGCCTTTGTCACTCCTTGTAGCAGTTAATAAGATGGGCTTGAAAGGAATGCTCAAGATGCAGATTTTGGGGGTTGAGTATGGTTCAAGGAGATGAGTGAGGAAAGAGGCTCCTGAAGGTCACTGAAGAAGGAAAGCAATGGGATGGAGCTTGGGTTCCAACTTCTGATGAGGTTATATTCTATTAAGCACAAAATAACGGACAATAACACTTTCTAAAGGTCACTGATGGCTTGTACAAGGAGTATCAACTAAGGAAAGTGGGGAAAATGTCCCAGTTTCTAAGTCCTTATTTCAGACTGTTCACAGAGTTAGGGCACATTCCATGTTTCAGGATGAAATCTTTTGTTCCAGGTCACAGAAAGTCTAGGACAGGGCTGGGAAGTGATGACAGGTGTCAGACCACCATCTCACCTCCTGACCACTCTCCTTCACCATGGTGTTCACAATCCAACCACATGGAAAAACCTTCCTCTGCAACTACACAGGCCAGAGACATCAGTGAAAGGAGTGGTTTTCGCTGGAGAAAGGCAGGGGGAGCTGCAAAATATTCCTTGTGCCAGGCTAGCTCACACCATTAGGCTTTTCCCATACTACCTCATTCGTTGCTCAGCTCACACTGCCAACCTTTTTGCTTTTGCCCAATCTTTTACTACCCTCTTACATGTCTTACTGCTAGGAAGGGCACTCAGCATTTCTGTAACACCCACAATCTCTGAGGACCCCAAGCCACCCAAGACCCCAAGCCACCCAGGACTCAGCAAAAAGTCTCGCTGTACCCTGATGCTGGCTGTGACCCAGGGCTCTTCCCACACGCACAGCAGCTCGGCTGCTTTTACTGTGGCTTTTCAACGGCAGCATGGAGAGCTTCTCAGAGCAAAGCAGCTCATGAAGCTGGTGACAGAAGCCGAGGCCACCTGGCCCAGAGCTGTGCCTAATGTCACAAAGGGGATTTTACCCAGGCTGTCCTTAAGAGGATCAGGGAATCATCTACTTGCAGAAAACAACAGTCGCATCTGCTGCTCCAGCACAAGTCGCTCTTATCTGCTCCTGCAAAGCTCATTTCTGCTCAGTCTTGACTTCATCTCGTATTACAGGATCCTGCAACATAACGCAGATGCTCAAAAAAAACAGGGGGTTGGATACAGGTGGAGGGTGAGCACCAGGTCAGGTGTGTTTGGAGTACTTGGCAATTAGCTTCATCCGTCACACAATACTTGAAGCAGCACCTCTCAGAGCAAATAAACAAGTAGGCCTGTTTTTCAGAGGCTGGATATCACTGAGCAGTCAACCTCCCCAGGCTTCACAGAGGATTTAAGAGGATTGCACTACATTCAAAAGTTGCAAAGATTTCCCTGGTTATTTATCAGTTTGAATAAGTTAAACCTTAAGTTCAGCTCTCAAGTGATAGCCCAAATATAGTTCTTATATTAGAGACAGAAAAATTTTCCTTGTGTCTAGCATATCAAGGTATAAAATGGTAACAAACTGCTACATCTAAAAGGAAGAGGAAATGGATACGAATTCACTGAGATTAGTCCTAAAACCTGCCTACTTCTCTTAGCTTCTTCAACACTAAAGTACCTGCAGACCAGCCACCTTCATTTTCCCTCCTTTCCATTGGCAAGAGATAAGATCAGCAAGGTCAGCAAGGTGTTCATAAATTGCTTTTATGGATTTTACAGATAGAGACTTTTTCACTTTTTAGGTACTAGGTACTATAACTAGAGTTGCAATTTAGATTTCAGCTATGGCTTCATAAAAGAAATCCAGGATTGCCCATTTGACCCCTAAGCAAATCAATCCTAATCCTATAACATAATACACTTCCACAAGATTGAGCACCCTTTCACCCTCAAGGTGGTTGCACCAGATCAGGATTAAACCTCTGTGCTCTTGCTCATCCCTGTGGTGCCACTGCAGTATACCTGTTGCCTGGATTAGTGATGGACTTTCTCTGCCAGGGTTTAGGTTGTCATTGTTGGTGGGAATGGCCTGGATGTACAGTGCATACAGGGATGGATGCAAGGCAGCACGGACAGAGCAAGCTGCCGCACATACAGGGCACAGGCACCTTCTCTAGCAGTCATACCTTGTATCTTTGTTTCAGCGCTTAGCTGTCCAGGGTGAGATCAATATCAGAGGCAAAGGGGTGCTGCAGGCACTTGATCAATTGAGAGATTTTTCTCAGGCCAATTGGTTGTTTTTAAAATTATTTATTGCACCTCAAATAAGAATAAATATTCCTTTTACATCACTCTTGACACCAATTCTAAAGGCTGCTCTTAGCTGCTTTCCTAGATAACCACTAATGAAAAAGCAGCAGCCTCTTGGACTGGATGGAGTCCAGGACCTGAGCAAAAAGGAATTAGGAATTGCTGTGCTAGGTTAAGTTATTGATCCAGTTAAAGGATTGAAGACATGGGCACATAACCAGTTACTTAACTGATTACCCCCTAGCAAGTGAGCCACACTAATTGGCAGTATCCAAGCTCTCAGGTTGCTGAAACATGCAGTAAAGTGCTATAGCTTTCTTCATCAGGGAGGTGAATCTATTCCTGAGAGAAGGTTTGTTAACAATAATCATTTCAGAAGCATCACTGCATCAAGAGCGTGCCCTAAGTGGCATCTTAATTACGACACAAAGGATAATCAATACAGAAAGATCTTGACAAGGAGGCTACTTCGCCAAATAACTCAAATATTTTAAGACTCTCCAGCAGAAGAGGCAAAACATAAAGGTGCTTACTGTCTATTTCTTCTTATCAGGTACCCTGATGCTGTCAGATGCAACACTGCAGTTTTTGCATTCCTGGTGCAGCAGTGAGGGAAGCACAAGCTAAGTGCCTGGCTCCTCAAATCCACAGTGAAGATCTGGGATGCTGTCAGCTTGGAAAGTCTCTCAGGGAGAAGACGGAGCAAACACTTCTGCAGTAGAGATTCCAGTAAGGACAACAGGGAGGGTCTCACTGGGGAGGGGGGCAGGGGGGGGCTGGCAGCTGCTGTGGGAACGCAGAGTCACAGCAGCGAGCATCTGACCCACCAATACCACCATCAACAAGCTCTGCATGTCACAAGACCCAAGTGTTTAATCGAAGCTCAGCTGTAATTTGAACGTTCACCTAAGGGGAGAAACGCCACATCAGATCTCATGTTCCCGCAGAAAGAGGAGTTAAAGAACAAAAATAGTAACAGCCAGGTGCTCCAGTTCCTCAATGTGATTGTATTTGGCATGTGAAATTCAGTCAGTTCAAAACAGTAATTACAGAATAATGCATATGAGAACAAGACCCAACTCATAAAAATGAAAGCAATTACAAGCAAAATTAGTGGGGAAAGAGAATTAATGGAAAAATATGACTGATGATGGAGATATTTTACCAGATGTCACAAAAGTGACAATTAAAGAAAAAAGTCTGCTCAGAAAAAAAGAGACTTGTTTCATAAAATAAAGGAAACCAGCTAAAATCCAAAATTATGTGAAGAAGTGGGTGAAAGGAATTTGATAAAATTATTAAATAACTTCATTGTCAGAAACTGTTTTAAAAGCTGATGGAAAATGGTGTGTATTCCATCAGTCAAGTCCATTAATAGATGTAAGTGGCTTAGCTGACAGCACAAACCAGCAGCCGCAAGGATATTCAAAGTTTTCCAATAACTGCACTCTACAGAACAAAAGCTTCTGGGAGGAAGTTAGTCCAGGTATCTATATGATCACCTGATGGACAGATGCATATCCTGTCACATCCCCCGAAGAGGGCCACAGCACATTAAGTGAAATGAGAGAACACACTAATTAGGAAATGTAATCACCAGGAAGAATTCTTAAATAAGCAAGAGGCGCTGGGAAGGCTGTCAGAAGACAGCAGAGGCAGAGCAGACTCCATGGATACAAACTCAGTACATCCTGAAGAAAATACCCCCTAAGAAATAAATTCCATGGGGAAGAGAAACCTGCCCACTGAGGAATATTAAGCACTAACGAAAAGTAAATTTGATATAGGTGTGAAAGATGCCAGCATGAAAAACTGAGTCATTGCAGACAACTGGGATGATTACATAATGATTTGAATGATTACAGTTTCTATGATCATGTCTGATATATGATTATTACACCTGAAATACTACATGCTCAATATAGCAATTTCCAGTCCAGTCCATTCCAACGAGTGGAAGATCTGTAAGAATATTTAGCAAGTGGAATTATTTCTGAAGTTTGCTAAGGCCAACTAATCTGTATCACCCAGCTAACAATCTCCCACCCAAGATAAAGTCCTGTTATTTCAGGACACATCATATTTCAGATTCCACAGTCCTGGAATTAAAGACAGATATTTTCCAACATGGTGAATATTTTAGCTTTTCACTGGTCTTTACTCTTGAAAATTACAGAAACACTTGTTAGAGAACAACATTGCTACAATTTGAATTCACAAGGCATTAAGCCGAAGCGTTGTTCTCTGGCTGCACTCTAATTGCCAGGCAGAAAACATTTCAGGATGAAGATTTAAATATCAACAGCCTTTTAAAGTGCATTCAAACAGTAAAATATTTACAAGGAAGTGATGAGTTTAAAGTGTATTACACAACATTAAAAGACAAAATGCAGAGCCCTGTTGGAGAGAGGTGCCTGTCACAGGGGGAAACCCAGCTTTTGCTAGTAAGCGGTAGCTTTGCCTCCTCTCTAAGGTTTAATGTAACAAACACAGTGCCAACCGAACGTGCCCTGTTAACTGAGCAACACCTACTATTCACAAAGCTGCTTAACACACCTTTACGTTGAATGTGGATAAACAGAGATACCCCAAAGAAGTTATTCTCCACAGTATCTAGACAAACTTCCCACTACTCACCCATCCTGTATGACCACCTCTGATCAAAAGAGAATTCTGGGACAAAATGTTAACAGATGACTTCTCTGCCTTTTAAATGAATGCCTGCTATCCTGAACCCACAGCACAGCTTGAGGTCACCTGCGTAAACTCCAGAGACATGTCCACTAGGAAGCTGTTGAGCACACCAACTCCATTCACAGGCTGTCAGGTCACGACAAAGTTCAGTGTTAAGCACTGACTACGTCTCAGCATCTGCCATTATTCTGAATAGGCAGCAAATGAGAACAAGCGACAATGGCTGTTTGTATGTTTAATTTCCAGTGAAAATGACAGCAATTACTGTGTGTTAGCTCAAAAGAGTAAAAATACATACAAGAACGGGAACCAACTGCATATAGTCAGACCACTGCCTGCTGCAGTCATCAGATAATCATCAAAGCAGGAAACAAGAAAGGAAAAAGAAGCTTATAGCAAAGCCACCCCAGTCACTGAAGAGAGAAAAGTGATGGAAAATATCTGTCTTAGATAAGAATCAACAGAAGTAATTCCTGTATCAGAAAAGCTTTCCTGTATCAGAAAGGCGTCCCATTTCTGTAGGGAAGCAAACACAAGAGTTTAAACTATCAATACATGAAATTTAGGAGAAAGTTTCTTTCCCACTGATTTTTGGTTGGGAAAAATGTCCAGTGGAGCTTATGGCCCAGATGTACAATAACTACACAGACAAAAAAACAAAGCCAGGCAGCACACACCCACATTACCTAAAAGTATCTAGAATTAATAAGGACAGCACCCACTTCCCTTGTATTTAGTGGAATGCAGAAATGAAATATTTTGACCTGAATAAAAAAAATAGCGATGTCTACCTAGCAAACCCCTTCTTCCTTGCAAAGAAGGAACTTTACAGCTGAGCACGGTCCTGGCTGAATTCAGTGACAAGATTTCCACTGATTTGTACGAGACCTCGAGTGGGTCTTCCCACACTGTGGGTCTAGAATGGAGGAGCCCAACCAGAGCATGAACTGCTCCTTCAGCGTAGCATGAGCAACACAACTTCAGCAAAAGCTGCCCAGTATATCCACAGCACTGGCATGAACCATATTTCTAGAGGACCTTTGTATCTCTCAAGATCTCTCAAGCAATGCAGTAGCTGTTAGATTTGGCACTGCTGAGTTTTACTATTACATGGCAGCAGCGCTGTGTGCTGAGCTTGGGTGACCAAGAAGAGGTCAGGAGAGCTTGTACAGGTTGGGAAAAGAGAGAAACCTCCAAGCATGGACAGCAGGGAGCGGGGAAGGAGAACATCCCACAGGAACAGGGATGATTGATGGGTTACAAGGGCAGCTGAACACAGCAGCCAGCAAGACCTGGGGATGGCAGACAGCCAGCATCCAGCCATCCTTCCCTGAAACACTCCACATTTATTTTCATTAGATACTCCCCACACAACTTTCAAGGCTTTCAACATTCATTAACCTATCCAGAACTGGCACCAAATATGCTGTGTGTTGTGAAAACATGTTGCAGCTGGTCAGGAGTCTGTGATAACCCCTGCATGGAGACTTTGCCTGCAGATGCAGTATGTACCCAGGGGTACATCCCTGCACTAGCAGTTCACACCTATCCGCTGGATGTCCTGTACTCACAGCACAATGCTTTCTGCACATCAATGCAACAGTTATCCAGATGTCCAAAACAAGTATGTTCTGTCTCCTTTTACCTTTTGCCCTTTCCTTCCCATGCCTTCAGCCTGGCTGTCTCATGGTTAAGCATGAGTGTTGAAGAACACCTTAATAACTGCACAACTGTATATTAGGACCACCACAAAGTGCATGCAGGCTGCACTGCATAGCAATGCGTGCTGCTCTCCTACCACTCAATGAGCTCATTAGGTAAACATAAAACAGGAGTACACATAATAATTTTTCTTCTGCTTTATGAACTCCAACCAGTTTAAATACAATTGCAGTGGCTCTAGTTAGTCTTCTGTTTATACTGTGCTGCCCTGTCCCAGCACAGAAATTAAACAATTAATGATAAAAAAAATGAAGGCAGTCCTAGCTAGAGAATAAACACCTTCTAGGTACTGGTGAAAACCACAGTATTTGTGCACCTAAAGCATGTATTCCTGACTTAAATGTGCTGTGATCATGCAGCTCCCATTCCCTTTCAGCAGAGGACCAAGAGGTCAGAGCCCCTGACACTTGGGTCTCCAGCCACTCCCTTGGCTGTCCAACTTAAGCACCTACAACATTTAAGATTTCTGGACAGAGTGAGCAATGCGTTTCACTTGGGATCTCAAAATCTGTGTGCTGTGGTCCAATTTCAATGTTGTTTATGCAAAACCAAACCAAGATTACTCCACAGAAGTCGCCAGCATTTTAGGCAGGCATCAGAGTCAGGCGCTCACTGAGCAAGGAGGCTCCAAGAAAGGGAGACAGCCCAGAAGGACACCACTGCCCCACTGCTTGTCTTAGACAGTGCAGCATCATGCAAGCAATGCTCCAGGTCACACCAAGAGAGGAAAGGCAGGCAGTGTGATGGGCCGCATGCAAGTGAGGTGCAGAGCAGCTCCCAAGTGATACCCATTTCAGTGAGCAGCAGTAGCAGTAAGAAACACCACTACCTCGCAGAGGACAGCAGTGCACCGGGCTGATGTTCGGTGGTTCAGGGCCAACCTGCTCCAGCTCTGCTCCAACCTCCACAACCACCTCACCAGCCCCATCTCCAATGAATTTACAAGGTCCCTTAGAGCAGCACAGCACAAAACTCGTTCCTTCCAAGTCTGCAGCTGTTGGAGTTTGCATAAAGAAAATGCCAGGATGCCCAGCTGTGCACTGGAGGTGGGATATGCACGTCTGTGAAGATCTCAAAGATAGTAATACACCCCAGCACAGTTTTGTGGAGATGTATCAAGCATTTCTACAACAGAGAAGGCACTTGAGGGGACAAGCAGTGGCGCTCACAAACCTCCATTTTGTGAATGCAAATATCTCCTCCATGTATGTGCAATTTTCTTTCCAGCATACAGTAACAGAGAGAATGAGAATGGAAAGAACTGCAGGCATGAGGGAGCCTGAAACACTAGCAACTGGGCAGCGTAAAATATTTAGAAGGGTACCTTCTGGACTGAGAGGTGGGAAGTCTGCCTGCAACTTTGACCTGCATGGGGTACCAATATACAGACTGTCTTCCAGTAAATAACAGGATGCCAAGTACATGGGTATCTGCAGGATGTTCAAAGTCTTGACTAGATTGGGAGCTTTATGTGTAATACTGAAAACCCTTTGTTTGTTGAAGGTGGGAAGGAAGTGGTTCCTTCACCACCTTCACCAGTCTCATGATAGTGCCACAGTGTTTAAAAAAAATCTTCTTTCATTTGTCAGAAGAGATATAAACCCAAAGATACTTGAGCAGGATAGGTCCTTCAGCTTTCCTGTAGGAGAGATGATACAACCTGGGAAGCCACACGGCCTGACTCTGTGTGCCATTCACCTGGGGGATGCTGTATAGCCCTACCTGCGGTGCTGCTGCTGTGCACCACTCCAGAAGCAGTGCTACACTTGGGAGGAAGACTAAGTGAAATATTTTTACAAATATGTGATATCTACTGAGGCTTCTACTGAAGAAAAATAAGGAAATCTGTTAAACATGAATAAAAATGATGAAATAGTTCATTAAACCTTATTATCTCCTGCAAAAAAAAAAAAAAACCCAAAAATACGGCTTGTCACTGTACTGAAAATAAAGGGAAAAATCTTGTATTAGCACTCCAATAGGCAGTGTTACAGATAACACTACCGCACTCAAGAAAAGTCACCCAATTGCAGGCTTTACAATGAAAACATGCCCTGAAGGATAACAGCAATTGCCTTTCATAGGAATCATAAAATCTGTCAGCTAAAACCATCATATGATAAACTAGAAATAAAAGCATTATTCAGGCAAAGCTCTGTTCATTTACTACACTGTTTATACAATATAGCTGCCCATTTACACTGGGCTGCTTTAAAAATGGCCATCCAGCCGTAGCTCTACAATTCACACAATAGCTATGCCAGCTCCTTCCCACTCACTTAGGGTTGGGTTGCAAAACCTTCAGTCATAATGTTTACATGACTCCGCTCATTAACATGATGGGGGCAGCTTGCCGCACAGATCCATAAGACGCCATGAGCTGTAGAGAATCTGGCCCTCAGCTCTTGACAACAACACAACTCCCTGAATACTCTGGAAAGCAACGCCACAATGCACCCTGTGGATGCAGCAGTATTTTGAAGGACCAGAAGCCTTGAAAGGAGTCTGACGGAAGAAGGATGGAAAATATACTAAAACCGTTTAGCTCTTCACGTCACGTATTGAAGACCAGTGCTACAAACTGTTCTTCTCTGACTGGTGAATGCTTCTGCTCTTCACACCCCAGCAGTGCCATCTTTAAAAGACTAACATCCTCAAAAGGTGTTTATTATCTATCCAGTCTCTTAACCATTTTGCCTCTTCATAGAGAGACCAAAACATCATGGCCAGAAATACATTTTGCTCTCCTGGACTCGAATGGAGCACTCACTCCTGGGTGCAGGGATCCAGCAGAGCAGGGAACATGCCACACAGCTCTGTCAAACATGAGACCAGCCTTTTGCAACTGAGATCTTGCACACCAACAAGATGGAGGTTACAGACAGTCATGTGCAAAGCTGCATTCCAACCCAAGCAGCTGCAAAACACTACCTGATTCAGTTCAGATTTGCCTCCTGAAGGCCCCAGGACTCCTAGGAGACAGCACATCTCACAGAAGGGTAATGCTAGAGAGCTCAGCTCTGCAGGCCGATGCATTGCTAACTCCCTGAGCACTGTATATACGGTAGATATCACACTCGGTATCATGCTCAGAGAATGTATCCTCACTGCAGCGCTGCCTGTTTTCTAGTTGGAGTTGCTTTTCTGAAGTCACTTTTACATACCAAAAACATTTTTTGTGTATGATTCAGAAACATGCTATAGTAATAGAGGCTAGACAGGGAGTCTGCCCAGCTCTGTTCAGTTTTATCTGTACCAGCTGCTGTACAAAGCACAAGCAATTCAGGAATCATGGCAAAAACATTTTTCTAAACGGTCCTATGGTCTATTGAGAGGGACGGAAGTTTATTACCATCAATGACTCACTCCCTGTTGAAGCTTTTTCCTGGACGAACTGCATTCTGTGCTATTATGTTCCAGTAACAATAAATTAATAATACGCGAGGGAATTCATAGTTTGCCTCACAAAAATGTAACCAAAGCAAGGAAAATATGGAATATGCTATAGAGATTAAGTGAAATACTTCATTCCTTCCCTTCTGATGTGCAAGAGTTATAGCCCTTCATAAAAAATTGCAGTCTTTCTTTGTCACAAGACGTGCATGAGCACAAAGTATTGAAAAGGAATTGTATTTATACCAAATGTAACTTTAAAAAAACATTTTTTCATCTGTCATTTCCTGTAGTAAGCACAGAAAATATGCTTCCCCCAACACAGCCAAAAAATCAGAAGAGATCTGACAGAAGCATACCTGGGATCAATTCCTGACCCCACTAATCTTCCTCCATGATTCCTGACAAATCATTTCACCTCCATCTGTCTCTTCCCCAACCTGTAAGCTAGGAGCAACACTTTCAGCTTGGCAGAAAGCTGGAAGAATAGCCTCTTCATGATTTTTAAGACCACATTTAGCTATAGGGAGGCAGGAAATGCTATCTTAAAACCATTAACTAAATTTCTATGTGGAATAAGAAGTTGACTTCTCTTTGGGGTTAAAATAAGAAGTTTATTCTCCTGGTTCTTATGCCATCAGCTGTCTCTGAATTTCATGCTATGCATTAGCATTTCTGCACCATCATGCTAAAACTTTTTGGTTTTTTAAACTCCACAGCAATGTGGAGAGCTCTGCAAAGTATCTCCCAATTTGTAAAAATAAAACCTACTTTAACACCTGGCTCATACTGGAAACGATACGTACTGCACTAACAAGGAACTTCTGGTCACAGAAAAAAAAAGAAAAAGGGGAAGAAAAGCATTTAAATCTGGAAAAGATACTTGGAGCTTCATGCCCATCCACATCCAAATTGATTAAAACATGGTTTCCCCCAAAACTAGCTTAATCCTAAACTCTAACAGCATTTTGTCTCTTCTATGTACATTGTTCATCCATCTTTCGATCCATTCCCAACACTATCCTAACAGTACACCAATGTAGTCATGAGCATGTGTACATGCTCCCACTCTTCCTGGAACAGTCGGGTTTTCACAGGTTCAGCCCTGGGGGCATCAATCCTTCAGACCGTGGCTACCACAGAGAAAAAGTCCCATTCCCATTCCACCTATGCAGGAAGAGATACGCCTATTTATGGCCGTCAAGGTATGACACAGAAGCAGCTTATTTACAGGAACAATCAAGATTCAATAAAGTAACTTCAAAACATGCCAGATGTCAGACTGTGTTTACAGAGAAAGCACAGCAATCTGAAGGCATCTGTAATTATTGCTCGCTTGGGAAGTTGGAGTTTTAAGGCAAAAGGTGGGTGCAAAGGGGGAGTGAACTCCTGTGGTTCTGACTGTCAATTAAGAGCAAGTACTAGTAATGGAAAGGTTAAAGAAGAAACAGATTTACAAAAGCTCATCTCACCCACCTGAGTAAGCAGGCAAAAGTAAAGAGCTTGGCTGCTCCAAATGGTGTGAGACCATACAGTGTGAACAGGGCTGGGTTGCTCCTAGAAACACACCCCTGACCCCAGTCCCAGAGCCAGGAGGGCTCCCATGTTGCTCCATACTCCAAGCACAGAACATGAGATAATTGCAGCAATTCTGACAAATCTCAATTTAACCAGGGCCAAACAGTGTCTCGGATGAGGTCTGGCTCCCCCTATCCCATCTTAATTCATTCAAGAAGAAATCTTGGAGTGGCAACATGTCTGAAACCCTGGACAGGCAGCTGCAGCACTCACAGGAATACCTCAAGGTCCCCTAGCTAGTGCAAGAGCCAGGGAACAGGTTCTTCTGGGTCTTCTGTTGTTCCCAATGTGAATTTGTAGCAGGTACGGTTCAAATATGCACTTACATGTTTTGTTTAAATAGGGATGGATTGGTGAACTCAATCCAGGATTTATAAAGCACCTTCAGCAGGAATACAAGCTATTATAGTGACTCCTTTAAAAAAAAAAAATGCTGCGTGAAAAGGAAACATTTCTTCATGGCAATGCAGATTTCCATTGTTTTAGAATCAACGTTAGGACATGAAAATGGTCTGTGAAACATTTCATTTGGCATGGAAATAATTTAGACAGTGCTTAAAACTCCATTTATGGAAATTTGCTTAGAAGATTGTGAAATGATAAATATCTACCTCTAGAAACAAATTTACCTTCTACATTTATGAACAAATGTAATAAAGATAACTGCATTAAAACCGAGTTTATTGATACTGCAAAAACTCTTGGGAGGACACAATTTGCCTGGCATTGGAACTTGTCATTAGTGCTTTACTGAACAAATAAAAAATCAAGCTCTTTCAGTGATGAATGCTTATCGAAGTATCATATTCTAAGTGTGCTTAGCATCTGCCATACACTATTAGAGTGCAATGCAATTCCAAGAACAAATAAAGGTATTTTAACAGTGGAAGACACAAAAGAAACAAAGAGCACTCTCACCCGCAGCAGCTGAGCAAAAGAAGGCTCTTTTACTGCCAATGAAGGGAGAAAGATAGCATTAGAGGAGAATGTAAATAAATAGCTCAACATAAGGGACAATAATTTCACTTAAAAGCCATATATAGAAATTAAATGCATGTTTAATTTTTTTTTCTGTTTTTGTCAAAGTTAAATAGTGGCCAGACTTCAAACATACAGAACATGCCACAGTTCAAGCAGAGCCCAGCTCACCAAATCCTAATTCCCAGCACACCTTCAGCACGAGCATGGAGAACTCATTCCCCCTTCTGCTGGGGATGGAGGGGTGTCATTTCAGACCACAAAAAGTTGTAAACTTGAAAGGCTTACAAGTTCACACCGTTAGCAAGTTACTGAAAATCTGATGCTGGCAGAGCAAAAGAGAGCACCTTAAGGACAATACAATGTGCAGAAAGGCTGTTCTGTGCTGCTTTCTGCAGGGTCAAGATCACTGTGTGCAGTGGGGTGAGGACGGCTATGGAGAAGGGGAGAAAGGAGGGCAGCAAGAGGGAGGTGTTGGGCAGGTCCACAGCCATCTGACTGCTGTATCAGCCTGTTCATGGCCATGACATGAGGATCTCTCACCGAAGGTGGCACTTGCCCACAAGTACCTGACCAGTGAGGGGTGGCAGCTCTTCCTGGAGGAGCTTGTAAGGATGGCCTTATGCCCTGGAGAAGGAAAGCAGCAAAGCACAGATACGGAAGTTATATGAGAAAGTTTGGGTCCACAGAAATTTTACTTTCTTTTGCATGTCATCTTTCCGGGCCCCATTCACAGCACAAATGACTCCTACAAACTGGGTGCAACCAGCAGGCAGAGTGCAGGACAGAACCCATCCCATCGTGCTTCCTCAAACACATCCATCACCACCGTGGTTCCCCCAGCACAGCCACTGATGCATCACAAGACTAGCCCGACCCCCCGCACCCCACCGGGGTGGGCAAATCCCACGGCTGCCACATTACAACAGTCACTGTTATTCCAAATAAGGGAACTTGTTGCAAACTCCCCTCGAGCTGCCTTGTTCTGGCTGGTTTATGTTAGGGAGACAAGACTAAACAGACCTTCATATTTTCAGAATTAACCACTAAAAATGAAAAATTGGTTGTTTGTTTCTAGAGTGCAGATGAAGGAGAGTCCTGAGGCCAGCAGCCTCTTTTAGAAACCATGCCACAGTGAACTCAGCACCAGGTTATCTCCTTTTTCTTAAGAGCCTTTGAGATGGATTCAGCAAGGAGTAAACACATGCAAGCCCCAAGTCACACTTCAGTGCTACCACACCATCTCCCTCCAGTTTCTCCTGATGTGGAGCAGGGTCCACATGTGGTCCCATGGCAGTTTTTCTATTTTACTTCCCCATCATTTTTGCCAGTGCAGAAGTCATTTTTGTTTTGTTTGGGTTTGTTGTTTGGTTTTTGGGTTTTTTTTGTCAGATCAGGAGAAGTTTCACTGCTTTGCAGCAAACATACCACATACCCTGTATGTTTTAACTGCTGTCATGAAAGTAAACATAAGCAGGCTACCCATTTCCCTCTTTTTACTTAAACTTTCTCATTTGTCTTTCTAACTATCAAGACTGCTATTCAGTGCAATAAAGCTTGAATTAGGTATTTTTTAGGCTGCACTCCTTGAACAGATGCAGCCTTACTGTATTCATCCTCTGAGCCACGTGGAAGCTGTATGACCACTTTGTGCAGTTCTGAGCTCAACCTAATATTACCACCTCTCAGCAGAGCTTATTTACTCAGGTTCAGCCTAGGCAAACTGAATTCGACTCTGTCTGACGCATGGAGATACACTCACATCCCAGCTGGCAGTATCTGGGTATTGCCTGGTTAACCCTTCCTTTGCTTTTCCCCATCTCTGCACAGCCACAGGCAGTTTACTCAAACCCAATAAAAAAAGATGAGCCTCAACATGGCAGTGAAATACAGAAAACAGACAAATACTGCCTGGGCTGTGACATTTATTCAGTAACAGAATTTCAATGCAGTGCTTGTGGATAAAAAAGGGAGAGAGACAGAAGAGAAACAAGAGAAGGTCCACTAGTCACCAAGGGCAGAAACCCCATCATTCACCAACACTTAAGAGAAACTCATCCCCAGGTCCTCTTGCATAAATCAAGACTAAGTCCTATCAATCCCACTAATACATTCTTGCCCCATAATTAAGCTACTGACAAGCCTCATTCTTCCCAAAACCCAGTGGAGTGGGCTGCCAGCTCCCCAGCTCCACTTGGGGAACACAGGGGCTGCAGCAGGCAGAGGACTATTGTAGACAGAAAACCAAGGAGGCATCCCAGCTAAGGACCAGTTTCACTGTTACCGCTGCCCAGGGAACACAACCACTAGCCAGCATTACTGCTGGGTCCCTGGGGATCCAGACAGAAGTCACTACATCAGTAGAAAGAAATTAAAAATAGTCTGGAAGAGCGCTGAGCAGCAGCACCCGGCTGCAGGCAGAAGAGGCAGCAAGAGAGCTTGGAAAGGACCAAATTCCTTATCAGCCTTCTCCCACAGCCCCAAGTCCAGCAATGATTTCAAAGCACACACCAGGATGCCTCATTTCTGGTTGTGTTTATTTGAACTGCACATGTAAATATCTTATTAGATAAACAAACACCTTTTTTGATCATAACTTGCCTCTCCCACATTCCCAAGCCTGCGGCACAGACACACAGCAGGGTGGACACCACAGGCACAGCTACAGGCACAGCTGCTCACCTGGTTGCAAACCAGGCCTCTGCACTGACAGATTAAAAGCAGAAATGCAGATGAGAAAGACACCTTTTCCTCCCTATCCACACAGCCACCTAGCACAGAAGGGGTCTGACTGATGTGGTAGCACGGGTGCAGAAGAAACCCATTTTAAACTGAACCCAGCTCTTCCCAAGAGACTCCCCAGGTGGCTCTGGCTGTGCACGGCCACACGTTCCCCCAGATTCTTCCCCTTTGTAGTTAGCACTTCTAGTCCAGTCAGGAATTGAGAAAACTATTGAAGAACATAATTTTGCTGTTCTTAACACTTAGCTTCAAGAGAGACAACCAAAAAGAAAACAGGTTTGAAAAGAGACAACAGCAACTGTATGCACTAAAATTCCCTCTGGAGCTCTTACAGGGCCTGTTAATAGGCAATAAAGTTGCAGCTTGAGGAACAGGTTGTTAAGATGAGCCTAAACACTCTCACTGACACCGTGGGTGAGCCAAACATCCTCAGTGTTTGGGGACAGTGAGCATCTTCTCAAGCATTTAGTGATGTCTGTCTCGAGAGGTCCCGGTCCAGGCTGGCGGGTGCGGGTGGTGAAAGGCTCCGCTGTAAATCACAGCCAGACTGAATGATCCGGCCACTCCGGGTGGGTGCAGCAACAGTGACAGCTGGCGGACACGGGGGGAAGCCCCATGCAGCCTCCTCTGCCCGGTCGGAATGAAAACCACGAGCCTTGGATAGAGGAGACACAAACACACCGTGGGAGCACAGATTGCACCCTTTGAAGAGAAAGCGCCCAGGACTGAGCCCTCCCAGCCTGCTGGTGCAGGCAGCCCACTCGCCCTGGTGCATTTATCACCAGGGCTGCACACCCTCTCTCTGGTAAGATTTAGGGTGGTTATACTCTTATGCAGCACCAACCAGGTTTTTTACATAGTTATTAGCACAACCAGGGCACGATTTACTGCTCACAGTTTGCTTGCCGCCCCTTCCCACTGCCTGTTGCACTCACCTGCATTTACACATCTTGTTTCTGTAGGAAAGAAAATGGGCTGATGAAGACACAAAGCCTGGCTTTTCATAAATTTTAAGTCACTGGCAATGGCCTCATATTATAAATGAGAAAGTGAGTGACAAAGGGTGGGAGGCATGCCCAAGGTCACACCAAGAAAGCCACCAGCAGTGTGGGACAGAAGTACCAAGCTTTGGAAAAACCCACAAGGCAATGAGCACCTTTGGGTGCAGTTGGCCCAGGGACCAGCAGGGCCGCCCCGAGATGCTGAAGTGGAGTCTAAAACCTGCTCCTGCTGCTTCTTGTAGGGAGAAAACAGCTTTTTAAAATTGTCCATTATTTTCTCTCTCACACCAAGCAGGGAACAGACTGTACTTTTTGCTTCTGATTCACAAATATTAAATCCCCTCTTCCCACTATTGATGACTCATGAAAGTGACTCATTCACCTCCAGATAGTTTTATTTCCCCCTCATTTGAAATAAAAAAAAATAATCTCCCACATTGTCCTCTTAGAAAAAAATAGCTTTTTCTTCTATTCATCATCTTTTGCTTACAACACAGATTAAAAGAGAGTTCATCTCAGTCTCCAGACACTAACTCACTCCCTCTGGCTGGTCTACAACATCAGTGGAGTTGCAGTACGGAAGGAATGCTGCCCCAGCTGTAACCATATCACTCTTCCCACTAGAGGCTGCTGAAGCAAAAGCAACATGACAGCTCTGGCCCTGGCCTTCCCAACCCACCTGCAGGCAAAACCAGAGCCCTGGAAATAAAATTAGAAAGATGGTGGGGAAAAAAAATATTTTTTTTTGCAGGTTGGTTTAAGGAGATGAAAGATTGGAGGGCTTAGGGATTTGGAGGGAGTCTGGGGTTTTTTTGCCCTTTTTTTTAATTACAAGAGAGGCTTTGCAATGTGTCACAGATTAACTGGAACTGGAGCCCACCCAGGCAGCTGGGTGACAGAGTGTGGGAAAAGGGGGCAATGACACCCTTGTACATATACAGCTGTGTGAGAGGAGAGGGGAAAAAGACAACAGTGCCATCCTGAAGGAGGTTTGGATGTTTCCTGCTGTACAAAACACTTGCCCCATTGACACAATGGGAAGAGAGCAATTCAAGCTGAAAGCACTGAAGACAAAGCAAGATGGCTGGGCAAGAGCTTAGGGAAAAGTAGAGAAACGTTAAACCCTTGTGAAGACTCCAAGAGGATCGACATCTGAAGACCTGGTCTTCCCAGCTGTCTGTCTCTTGAGCCTGGTAACACACAAGAGCACAAGAGGAGGTGCCACACCACTCCCTACACCAACCACAGCCAAGAAAGCTGTTTGTGAGAGAGTACCAGGGGATGTGCTAAAGGTCGGGCAGCACAAACCAACCTCCTTTGATAACTATACAGTGCTTTTCTGACACAGATCAAGCTTTTTCACTTTTTTTTTTTTCATCATGCTAGAAATAAAGGATGTGCCAAGAACCTGAGCTATGTGCCAAAGAGCTAAAACAGTTGTGGGATAACGAGCATGAGAAAGTAGAGTGCACATCACTAAACCACTGCATGCACGACCTTGTCAAGCCAGCCTTTGTACCTTCATCCTCTTCTCCAGAGTCACACATCCAGCTCTCCTTAATATAAAACATTTGCGCAAAGTCAGAAAATATTTTTTGAGGTATAGCATGCCCTCAGAAGATGCTTCCGTTGAACATTTATCATTGTTAGTTAAGATAACAAAGAGTTTTAAAAAGAGAAATTACCCTGCCTGTAGCAGAGAGGTAAAGAAACCGATTCTTATACTTAGGGAAAACAGAGATATACCTTGTAGCTAAAGACAGCTGTAAAATCACCACCTCTCCGTGTCTTTAGCAAAGCAGCTCTTCAGGTTACACATCACACTGAAGACAAACCCAAGCCACAGCCCCAGACACAAAAGTTCCAGCACAATTATACAGTTCTTATTCAAGGATCTCATTTCACTTGTAAGGGAAAAACCCAACACCTTCAGGGCTAACATCAATCGTTGGTATTAACCAAGCATAGGCTATGAGTGAGGTTTTATTATTCCAACCCCCCTTTTAAGTTCTAGATGTCCCCTCCAGTCAAGCATCTGAATGCCCGGTATCAACTCTTGCACTGGGATAGGTGGACAAGTCTTCATGCAACAAAGAAAAGAGTGAATTAAAAAAAAAATGTTTCCAGCAACACACATCTGATTAGTAACGACTCAGGGTAAATACACACACACATATATATATATTTATATTTATATATATTTCCCCACTGAATAACAGCTACCACTTCTTTGGTACCCTAGATTTAGAAATTTATTTTTATCTCCCAAGAGCATGTGATTTATTAGCAGAGTTGGTACAGTTGGTACCCAACACCCGGCCAGTTGGCACTCCAGGAAAACCCAAGAGCTACATCCAAACTCAGAGGCTGTGCCTTGTCTCTGCTTACAAACTTGGATGAAGTCCCAGCTGAAGAGACAATATAGCAGCAGGCATCAGCAGAGAAGCTCCAAGCAAACTTACACACAGGAATTGGCCATCAGAGACTTATCAAGGTTCATCCTCTGTTGTCACATGAAAGCACAAACCCAAGGAAGAACAACGTAATACTGAAATGTCATTAAAATTAAGTGCGACCAGCTGCTTTCCTCTCCATGAGCTCGAGTAGTAAATCTGAGAGAGTCATGATTTCTGATTTAATGACAACGTAAGAAGTCTGCAATACAGAGTTGGTTACTACCTTTTAGGTTCCAGGCTACAAAAGAGCTGCCAGAGAGCATTATTTTTAATGCACTCTCACACAGGGATAGAGTTTCCAAGGAAGCTGCCAAATCTAGCAAAGGTTTGCACTTCCCCTTTCCAACTCTTTCTTAGAAAGCTGGAAATAACATTACTTTACTTAAGTGGCGATTTTAATTAATTTAGTTTTGCTTTAAAAACAACAGCCAAAAAGAAAGAAGTTGAATTTCTGGGAACTTAAAACTATTTCTTTTGACACAGAGCTAACTAAAGCTTGACAGGGAAGTCATACAGATCTATAAAAGACCATTTTAAGAAGGGTGCACATTCTCCAAGGCAGAGCCCGCATACTTCTTACTGCACCAGAGCACATGGACCATAATCCTAGATGGGTCTTCTGGCTTATTGTAAGATAAACTCCAGCAACAGTGGTTATTACCACTCTGAAAGCCAGAGTCTTTTCCCATCCAAGTAAATGAGAGCAGAGTTAGCCTCTACGTTTTATTCTTTGTCCTAAGAAGCATTATTTAAACAAAAATAGGGTTGACAATTCATCTGGACTACAGATGAAGAACTGCAATTAACTTGCAGTGAAAAGCAGATCTCCCAACATCTCCTGAGCTAGTCACACAAGAACATCAGTGTCTGTCTGGGACAGGAAAACGTAGGGTACCTTGGCTGCAACCAGAAGAGGCAAACACAAACCAAACATCCTAGTAGAAGGCAGCATTTCCCAGCAGTCACTGCACAGCTGAGGGGAGCCAGGTCTCAGAGCTTCAACAGGTCCCTCTGCCACACAGACACTGCCAGGCAGCCTTCCCATCCCTCTGCTTTCAGACGGGATGGGAAGAGAAGAGGGGTGTGATGTGGTATTAATATGTAGATTGGAGGAGATGACTCAGCAGCCCCTTCCAGTTAACTCCACCCAGAGCAAAATAATGACAAGCTTTTAGTTCCATAAGGTATGCCTGGGGAGTACAGGAAGGCATAGCAAGGAACCTGCCATTTCCCACCTGGTCAGATGCAAGCCTTTTCATTCAGCATCTGATGCTTAGCCAAGTTTATCACCTATTTCTAGCCCCTCTTGGTCATTAAATAAGAAAAACACACAACTCATGCTGCTGTCCAGGGCTGCAGAGGTCTCTTAACACTAGCAAATGCTATTAATGTAGTAAAGGAGAAACAGATTGCCTGGGTTGTTATTTCACTCCTTCCTGACTATTAGAGAAAACCAATTCCCACACTAAATGCGGGAAGGAGGCTGATGTTTTCCATACAACGGGCATCAAGCACAAAGGTTCAGCACATAGAAACAGGGTATTTTAAGAAGACTTAAAACAGACCCAAAGATGTGTAGGCATGTGCTGGTCCCTTGCACGGGCCTGAATGTCACCCAGTGACATCTGCCTACCTGACCAATGGCAGAAAGGAACTTTCTGTGCTATGGTATTCTTCTCTTCAAGACAGATACTATCACTACATTAGTCAAGCCAGAGCTGAACTGTCACAGCTCTTTTATTATTAGTTACCAAAATGGTTATCAGACAGATTTGTACTATTCAATTCCTGTATCATAGAATTACTCTAATACCCAGGAAATGCAGCATTATGGAAGCGTTGTCATTCCTCAGCTTGCTTTTGCTTATCTCTTTTACAAGGCTGCTTCTGTGATGGCTGCCCTGCAGGAAACTACAGAAGTCAAGTTGCACATGGGGGTCTCACGCTGCAGGATTGGGGGGCTGCTGGCTCTCACAGTGCTGGTCTCCTGAACCAGCCCCCATCCTTTTAAACCAACTTATTTTTGGAACCTAAATAATTCAATGCAGAACATAAGTTTAAAAAAAAAAAGCTTAATTTTTCCAGTAGCCATTTTATTTCCTACAATAGATGACCCACACTAGCTTTTTGTGCTGACTCAATGAAGAAAGCACTCCTGTTTTCTTTGCAGAACACTAACATGGTCTTTGGAAGCAAGTTCCTTGATCGAACCTTACAGAGGCAGCACAATCAGGCCTCTGTAGTGAGATGATGAAGAGGTCAATGTATGGTCTTGCAAGAGGCCTCTGTGGAAGATGGGAGATGAGTTCCTGTGGATGAGATACATGGATGGAATCAGTATGGCTTCATCTGCTGAATTAGTGATGAACAGCTGGACCCTTGGTTCACAAAAATGTGAAAAGCACAGCCCTGGGAAACTGGCCTTCAAGAGGTGCAAAATCAGTGTGCACACAGCCATCTCCAGGAAGGTTCAGCTTGCACAGGGCTGTCACAGAGGGTAGAAGAGGTGTCAGCAGGACAATCTCCCCTAAATTGCACAAAGGCTCATCAAATCAAGGCAACAAGCTGATGAAATGACAAACCACACCCTGAGTTCAAACATGCCTTCAGTCTTCAGTACAACCCTTCTAATGAAGTTTAATTTTCAGCAAAGCCACATGAGATGATCCTGCATGGGGATGACTTGGCTTCTCTCCCTGGACAGACCATCCCATCCCATCCCATCCCATCCCATCCCATCCCATCCCATCCCATCCCATCCCATCCCCTGCCTCAGGACACACCACATGGTTCAGCAAACCCCTTCAGGGAGCTGATCCAGCCAAAAACTAACCTTTCAAAATAAGAGGTGGGGAGAAGAGGAATTGCTTTTTGGCCAAAAGAAATAGATTCTCTCACAAGGCCACCAGTTGCAGGGGAGGAAACAGGAGCCTGCAGCAGACCCGATGCTGATCAGCTCAGGCCTCCTTTAAACTCTCACTGAGTCACTAATTTGGGTCTAAATGACAGCAGCAGGAACTGAGAACTGCCAGCTCTTTCCTGCCACTTGGTTCTGGTTAGAATTAGATCATAACAGCAATAACACAACTCTACATCTCTCCTTCCTTTATCCCTATGCATAGGCACTGGGAGGCAGAGAGAGGTGAAATGTCTCAGTATCTGCGTGGGAGAGCCAGGAACATCATGTAGAGGGATTTATCTCCACTGAGCTCTGCTGTGACTAGTAGACCATGCTGTCTTACATTAACAAGCATTTTTTCTGCAGTGTTCAGATTCTGTTCTCCTGCAGAGATTGCTACAAGGAGACAATGGGGACAGAAACTGCTTTGTCCTTTTTAGGACTGGCCCACCACCATGCACACATCCAAATCAAGAGTAAGAAACAGCAAGCCACTTCCTGCCTCCCTGCACTTCACCTGATTGCAGAGGTTCTGGCTCCCTCAGGAAACCAGATAAAAGCAGCAAGAAAACTGCCCAGGACACCACTTTACTGGCAGCAGAGGCCCAGCCATCAGTCAAAAGGACTGCTTAATTTAGTATTTGTTTCTAGCCACTGGGGATGGGGGAGAAAATCAGAAGACTAAAAGTGAGAAAACTCGTGGATTGAGGTAAAGACAGTTTAATAAGTAAAACAAAAGCTGCATATGCAAGCAGAGCAAAACAAGGAATTCATTCACCACTTCCCATTGGCAGGCAGGTGTTCAGGCATCTCCATCACATGTAACAGTTACTTGGGAAGATAAACGCCATCACTCTGAATGCCCCTTCTTCCTTCTTCCTCCCCCAGCTTTACATGCTGAGCATAATATCTTATGGTATAGCACATCCCTTTGGTCAGTTGGGGTCAGCTGTCCTGGCTGTTTCCCCTCCCAGCTTCTTGTGCACCCCCAGCCTCCCTGCTGGTGGGGTGAGAAGCAGAAAAGACTCTGTGTGAGTACTGCTCAGCAGTAACTAAAACATCTCTGTGTTATTGATGATGTTTCCAGCACAAATCCAAAACATAGCCCCCTGTGAGCTACTGTGAAGAAAGTTAACTCCGTCCCAGCCAAAACCAGCATACTGGGGTTAGATGCTCTTTAACCAAGCCATAGAGCTGCCATTCAGACCTGCCCCACAAAGTTTAAAAGCCATCTTAAAAAAAATAGGGACTTGTACCACTGCAATACTGCAAATTACACTTCCAGCACAAATCCCCACGCTTCTCTTTTTTCCTCCCCTTCTGGCACATCACCACCCACCGGAAAGCCAAAGAGTGACTGTAGTAGCTGGTTACACAAGGGTAGCCCATCACAGTAGCAGTTCAAAAGTTGCTCCATAATCCAGAAAAAAATTTTAATCCAGAAGTCTCATTATTAGATTGATTGACATATCTACCCATCCCAAAAGCCCTTCATCCAGTACAGCAGCAACTTCATCGAGTGCATTGAGCTTTGCTGTTGCATGTCCCTGGTGCATTAGCTGGAGTTATCACCTCCAGCTGCACTGCATAAAGCTACGGGAAACAATTTCATTAGGGTCCCATTAGGCTTAGACAGGTTGGTGTTTTTACACAGGAGTATAGTGGGAAATAGCTTTGGGCAATAATTTGGCTGTATCACTAAAAACATTATCTAAACTACAGACTCGTATTTAAAGGCTCAGGCTTCCACCCACCTTTCAGCAGCCCATGCTGGCAATTTGGGGTCTGGTATTTAAAGGATGGTGGTACTGGCAGCAACGGCCCTCCAAGTTCCTATAGGAGCTTTAGGCACCACAGGGACATGAAGGTCATTCCCACCAGTTCACTACTTTCTGAATAATCCCTGGAAGTTGCCACTAGGCTGTGGAAGGACAGAGAGAGAGAACATTTGCCACCAGGCTGAGAGAGAACATTTTCTGCTGGAAAATCAGCTCTGCTTTCCTTGGTGTTTTGCAATTTGCCTCCTGTGTAACTGCTGGCCTACCATAATCCAGTGAAAAAGCATAAAGGTCACAGCACAAGATCCTGATTATGTTGATTTAGGGTAACCCTGTACAGAATACGCCACAAGTCTAATGATCCAACCACAAGAGGTTTTGATTTTTTAAAAGGATAATTTAGTGCATCCATTCAGCTAAACAGAAAGCCCTGTGTCATAATAAAGCTGTCATGATGTTCAGGAAATATGGTCTCACTGGAGGAACACATTGTAATTTTATATCCAGCTATTTAAGAAGATGAGGCCAAGCCCTGAGTGACAGACACTTTGATGAAACAACACATGAATTAAACGTAATTATACTAGAAAAACAGTAAAACAGAACTAATCATCGAGGTCCCCATGTTGCACTGCAAGCAGTGACATTTGCATTGGCACAGGGCATTCCTATCCAGAGAGCTCCAAATCCTCCATGAATATCAGTAATTAAATAGTCTGCCATGCAGCCAGAGGCAGGCAAGATTTGCAGAAAGCAAGGTCGAAATCTCACCACGACCCACAGGAGATGGGCTGCCGGCATGGGCAGGGGGCTTCCCCACCTCCCCTTTGGTCTTTGCAATGGCCACTGTGCTCTTGGCTTTATCAGGCTTTTCCCACTGATAAAGATGCTGCGTGCTCCAGCTAGATTCCTCTCAAAATTCAGACCTAGGATCTGCAGTCATGGTCTCACTAGGGAAGACTCGATGTATTTCCCTTCATAAAATTAAGATGTAATTTTACATGGGCCTGCCTGCTATAAACCTGTCTCCATATGCAACGTTCTTTCTACCCATATTTAACCTAGAAAAGAGACTATAACTGGGTTTAGGAAACCTGTTTTTTTCTAGGCTTCCATGCAAGCTGGATCTCAAAACCCTTCTTTATGTCAACAGCAGACAAGTGTTTCATAGACTTACTCTAGCAGGGTTGGTAACTAACCTAAAAATGGCAGATGGAAGCATTAAATATTTATTGGACTGGAGTGCATGGATTTCAGAAATTAACACTTTGCAAATTACTTCTGTGTAAACAGTAATTAAACAGTTGAGCATAGTCCAGTCCAGATTCTGAGTAAGCTGCAACTCTTTTTGTAAAACATATGTATACATAAAAAATACTAAAGCACGATGAAATAACACTTCTCTGCTGAGTTCCATCTGCACACACCAAATTGCACTGTGATCATGAATTAAGTTAATTAAAACTTTGAAATGGTTTTCCACGTAAAGTTGGAATGGTGGAAGCCCTTGTAGCTGGCACTTGGGCATCACACCAATTAAGATTGCAGGGAGAAGGAGTAGATGTTACATTGCTTTAGGATACCAAGGACTCTGTGACCTCATATTACCAGTGCTACTAATGGTTGGATTGAACCGCTGGTACTTGTAATGAGGAAACCATGAGAAAAGTACCACCAATACAGCCAGGTCCCTAGCAGGCTCCACATGAGTTGTAGGAGTGCAATTGTAAATAGCATAAAGCTGCTATTTGCTTTTGAGCTCTCCCATTCGTGTGGGAATAGATTTGCTCAAGAGATATTGCAGTTTTAATGCCTTAAGCAGAATATTAATCTCCCACTTGTGCTCTTGCACCAGCAGTAATGAGTCTCACACAGATAGATAGATACTTTTAAAAGAAAGTATCTTTTAACTCTGGTTTAAAAGTAGCTTCCTTTCCCAGAACTACAGGTCTTCCTTTCAAACACTGTCCAATATCCTTTCCAGGACTCTTTTCCCATTCACTGTACCTGTACACTCAGTGTCTCATGAAGGTAGGCATGTCCTATTCATTAAGGCAATAGCTGAAGCATCATTACAGTTAATGGTTTACTGTATATTGGCAAACTGGAACCTTTGGGAACCATTCTGCAACCTCTCCTTCTTCAGCACAGACTGCTAATCGCTATATTTTATTACCATAGCTGGATTTTTTCCATGTTCTGACTACATCTCTGCTTTTTCACTTTCTCCCTTCCCCCAAGACATACGTATGTAAAAATCCACCAGAAATTAACAAACCCACCTACGGAAGGGTGTAAATCAGACTCTGAGATCTTCTTGCAGCTGTGGTGGTGAAAGGGCAGAGGCTCCCCGCAGACTCTGCTCAGGAATAAGCAGTTTATTCTCATTTTACAGGCAGTGCTGGGCTTTGTGCTGTGGTGGTCGGGGTGGGGCATGGAGGGGATGCTCTTCCCCCGCAGCCGAGGAGCGATCCTGACCCTGCTGTGCAGCCTGTCCCCGGGTACCCCCACCTGCAGCAGGGGAAGATGTGGAGCTGGCTCCACAGCAGCACCAGCACCCAGAGCACGAACCCGACCGAGGCACTAGGCAGAGCAGGAGAAACTAGGGGCTCCGCTGGCTTAGCCCGGCAAGGCGAGGACACGGTGCTGCTGAGAGCATGGGAGAGGGCTCGGTGCAGGGGAGCGGTGACACTCTGCACAGACACAATTAGGATTTGGGACGGGATGCGGATGTGCTGGCAGGGCTACGCTCATTTTACAGTGTGCACACACACGCAGGCTTTTTCTATTTCCTTTCCCCCTTTCTCTCTCATTCCAAGGTGCAGATTAGTTTCATGTCCCCAAGAGCTCCAAGGAGCTCATGAGCGAGTTTGCAGAAGATGAAGAGAGCAAGGCTTCCAGGGGACTTTAATGAGAGCTACTTCTATTCTCCTGGTGCAGTTAAGAGTCACATAATGAAACAGAGGCTGGTTTGTTTGTTTTTTAATGAGCTCTATTTATATTTGACTTTAACTATCCTCATTCATTTTCCCTGAATCAAACCTCTACTGCCAAAATCGTGTGCATCAGAGTTAATAAAGGGCAGCTATAATCTGATTTACTGCATAGTTCCAAATATGAACGTACTCACAGGAGGGGCTGATAGTTTACAGCAGCAATGTTTAAAGCAGAAGAATTGACAGTAAAATTGAACATAACTTCTCACCTGCCTTGCAGAAAGCTGAAGTAATCCCAGACTTGTCTGGAGGCATTTTTCTTCCATGTTGTTGTAACACAGAGAGGTTAAAGCTGCTGTTAAAGCTAGGTTTATGATTTGCAAACTGGAAGCTGGTAAATAGTAGGTGCCTTACCCAACAGATTTTGTCTGGCTGCTAGGACAGCTGAGTTTCAAGACATCAGAGAGAGAGGAAAACAAGAGGAATCACATGTGAACCAACCCAAGGAATGCTAAATCCTCCAGCTTTTTACCTTCAATAATGCAGAAAAACACCCCCAAATAAATCAAGGAGGTTTGTGGCTCATTTCTAATATAGAGGATTAAAACAAAAATCAGCATTACCATTCCCTTGAGTTCTTCCCCTCCTTAAGATAGAGAAGCCACTGTTCACAGCATAGCTAGAAAACTGAAATTGAGGTTTTCTCCTTGGTGGAAGAAATTTTGCCCCTCTCTCCATATTTAATCTTTGAAACAAACACAGCCTCATTCTAGAGGAGCAGCTGTGTAATTAAGCCAATTTTGGGATGAACAGTGTGATTCAAGATCCAAATACTATCTTAATTATATGCATTAATATTCTGCTAAGAAGATGCTTATCAAGAAAAAGATAATTCATGTTATTGCACAAGGAAGGCCACTAAAAATTTAAAAATAGCAGAGAGGGGTGCCAGCCCAAGACACAGCAGATGACTGCAGAGGTGAAAGCGACTCCCAGCTGCAGAGGAAGTGCCCAGAGAGGAATAGATAAGAACCACATCTGAGCAAGGAGTGAGTGGCCAAAAGTCATCTGTTCTCAGAGGTGAATACTGAATGAGGGACTTCTGTGTCAAAGGGAGAGTCGCCCTGCGGCTGCCCCAGATGCCTGGTAAGGATTTTTGGCTGCGCTCTCTTCTCTTTTTCCATGAAGAAACACAGAAAAGAGTGTATTCAGAGAAGCAGGTAGCAAAGGGAGAACTGGAGCTCATAAGGGGGGGCTAGACAGAGGAGTCTCACGTGCTGGATTGGGCACTATGGTGCCCTCCTATAGTGGGGACACACTTCAGTCCCCATCTGTGGAGCACCCTGATTGCTGGGAGGTGGACGAGGGGCAGCGTCTGGCACAGGTGGCTCCAGGGGAAGACTGGCTGGCAGATACGGAGCAGCCAGTGCACAGCGGACAGGAGCAATGCAGATTAGGAGATGGGGAACAGCATCTGTCCCTGCCCCAGATGGGACAGAGCATCCCTCGTCAGAGCTGCAGTGCAATCCTGCACTGTTCTCCCACCTTTAATAGAGGGTGCATTGCAAAACTCCAGCATCAACTGATTGAAAGAGAAAAGAAGGGGTTTCTGCATGGGTTAGGAAGCCACAGTGAGGTGTGAAACTCCTGCTTTCCACTATGAACAAAAAAATATAACAAAATGTCTCGGAAAAGCCAGAGCTGTCTTGCTTGTATTGAAACACTGATTTAAAGGGATTTTGAAAGAAGCAGGGCTGGCTCCATGTGCGAACAGGAGATCTCCAAGGAAAACACAGGTGCTGCAGGAAGCAGGGCTGGGAACACAGAAGCATCGCTCTTTCTGCTGAATGGGCAATGAACCAACATGGTGCAGAAGTGCTGTTTGGGATAAGACTGTGGTGCAAGTGCAGAAACGCCTGAGCTGGCTCAGGTCCGGGATGCAGCATGGCTGTATCAACTGCCCCAGGGGTGGGCAGAGCCAGTGTGACCCCCTGAGATCGCCATAGGTAAAGAAAGGACCACATTCGGATGAGGTGGCATGGTCCTACCTGTCACAGAAACTGGGTCTCAGGCTGAACTCCACCCTGGTCTTTGACCGACAAGCAAGTCTGCTAATGTCACATATGATGGTGCTTTGCATTTCATGGTGCTTATGGGAACAAAATCCTAGCCAGCTCTCCAGCTAGACCCAAGTCAGAATCAGGTCTAAATCATCCTAGATAGATTCATGTTTGGTTTTTCAAAATCAGAACCCGGTGAAGAGCACAGAGACACGTGTGTTAAGCAATGACAAGGAGAAGTGGCACCAAGGCATTCCCTTCATTGCAAGACTGTGATTTAGGTCTCACTTCCTGCTTCCCATGCATTTTTACTTGGAGACCCCAAAGTACCATAAGAGGGCATGCAGAGAAACCTCACTTACCCCTCCTGCCCTTTGATTCTCCCCAGGAAGCACGAGCTTCACCCCATCTCTCTGCACCAGAAACATGCCAGGAACACCAGGGAGAAAGATCATTTTTTTATCCCAAGCTGGTTTAAAACATGATGCCTGCAAACATTTAAGAACTCAGTATCCAAATGACACCGGGCAGAAACACAGCAACATTCCTGTCCTGGAGAGAAACGCTCTATTCTGCATACAGCAGAGGGAAGGGCAGGTTGAGGGCTGAGCACCCCTTTAGCAGAGTCATTTGCCCAAATTCCCATGCCCTGCTATAAGCCACAGACCATGGTGGTGCGGAACAGCTGCTCAGTCCCTCTACTGCAGAACAACGCATAAGCAGAGACAAGCTTCACCTTCAAACCCATCCTAAGACCTGCTGCATGAAGGCCATTATGCTGCACACGGAAGGCAGCAACATATTGCCTTAGGGCTGGAAAAGCATCTTGATGTCCAGTGACTCTAGCAGCTCCTTCACAAAGCAGAAAACTCATCAACGCCTTCCACTGGCCTCCCAGGAGCTCAGCACAAGGATCGGATGGGATGGGGCAATTCAGTAAGGGGACACCAGACTTCCCATTTTAATCTCTAAAAGGTTTAGGAAACACTTCTTTCAACCAGCTCAGGAGAGCTTCACCACTATGCTTTTGACACTACAGAGGCAGAGCAGTGTTTCGGACTTTGCTTCTTTCAGCTTGTCACGTAGAAGGCTGACAGACCCAGTGCCTTCCCCTGGGAAGGGGAGATGTAAGCACACCCATTTCACAAACAAACGTTGGATTGTTACTCATCTTAACTACACAGAGGGCCAAGGTCTCATTAATTAGCACTGACATTTACAATGGAGGCCACGAGATAGGAGTGATATGAAGATGGATTAATTCCAAGAGGATTTGAGAGCAAAAAAGGGCTGTGGGGGATGGCTGGGTTTTGTTGGGTTTTGTTTTTTTTTTTTTCTCTGAATTCTCCTTGTAAAGAGAGGCTATTGACATTTGAATTTCCTTTTGCGTTAGAACAGGAAAAATTGCTGTCAGTCTTTTGCAGTGTCTAAATTGCAAGGTGCTGCAGACTACTGAAACAGAAAAGGGACCCTTGGACTGACCAGACTCTAGTCACTGGACTTGTGTGCAGACCTGAAGGTCACAGACCAGGAGGTGTTTGGCTACAAGGGACTGGCTGAGCATTAGCTCAGAGAATTAAAAAAAAAATAAATGCAGAAGTCCACCAATGGTCTGCCTCTACTGAAGCAGAGACAAGCTAATATTAAAATAAAACCAGACTTTCATCCCAAACCAGAATAAACCTGTTTCGATGCTCTTGTGGGCTTGGCCACTTCCAGTTTTTCATGTGCTCCAGTTGCCATTATCAGGCATTCAGATTCCTTGGATGAGATCCTCAGGCATCAACCAGTGGGATTAAAACAAAGATCAGTGTAAAACAAAAGCACCGGTGGTTCTTTTGTATGCTTTCTGATTTTTGAGCCATTAGGTCATATTCCCTTTATACCTTGCAGCTTTTCTCTGTAACTGAGAAGTACATAAAACTGAGGGGGTTTTAAACAAAAGCTGGGATTCTCATGTAACCCCTTCAGTCCAGCAGCTGAGGCTTTAGGAAAAAAATCAGTTATCATGAGAGCTAGAAAAGATGCATCAATTCATAGCTGTTTTCTACATGACAATGCCAACAGCAGAAAGAACTGCCCTGTTGACAAGCACTAACTAACACCACTTCTCACCTTCATCCCTACTGTGTTGCTTATTTCTAGGAAAGGGTCTTCAGAATTCAATAGAGGAACCCAGATCTGGGTTTGGAAAGGCAATCCACTGGCAGTGATACCAGGGCTGGGGAAGTGCAGCAGAAGGGGAGCAGACCCTGTACTTGAGCCCAGCCCAGAAGCAGATCCTGCACCACCACCTCAATCTCCATTTCCTCTCCAGGGTAAAGATGGGAGGGCCACCCTCCTCCTTCCCTCTCCCCTTCCTAACCTGTAGATTCAAAACTCACCAAGACATGAGTACGCTGTTAGAGGGCAGAAGGGTTAACATCTGCAATCCACATCGCCTGGAGAGGAGGGAGGACACTGAGCTTAGGTCTCTGACAGGTGCCATCAGTGGGCAGGGACAACACCCTCCCTGTATTTAAAGCCTTATTTAAACCAAGTCAGAAAACCCCATCACCACTGTTGTGGTTTTACAAAGTACAACATATAAAACACTAAGAAGCGCTATGATCCTCAAAAGAGCTTTCCCCTCTGCTTCTGCCATCCTGCTAATCGTGATGTCTAGGGCTATAAAAAGGCACAGCACAGGAGCATGTCTCTCATTCTGATCTGCTTCCATGTTTATAACCATTGCTTATCTAATAACACTGAGGAAGTGTTACCAAGGAGACTATTTGCATCCTGCACGATGTTGCTAAAGCAACACTGCTAAATTAGATGCAGTGCTCTTAGCCTTCACCTACTGTATTTGCATTGCTATTAAAATGAAATAGTCACAGGCTTAAACTATTTTTGGGTCATTCACTCATCCAAACACCTGAAAATAGTCCAACGGCAGCAGCTACCAGAGTTCCTCCTCAAACCTAGCACATCTAGGTCTCCATCTCTTACACTTATTTCTAGCTTGCTTGCCAATGTGACCTGCAGACAAAGCAAGCTGTCTTTTCTTTCCTACTTTAACCTTCCTCTGCAGGACTTGTTTTCCCTATATATTTGGCTTTTACTTGAATACTTCAGGAGACTTTAACTGTCATAAATAATTACAGCATCTTAGTATTTGGTGGAGCATGTCAGAAGGCAACTTGTAAGTAGCATTAATTTTTGAGGCACAAGATGGCTCAGAGGCACTGGAAATGTGACAACTTGCCTGCAGTTTATGGGTCAGCTGTTCATCCTCACCCTGAGTTTTGGTTCAGCTGTAAAGAGTCACCATTCAAGGGCTTCAAGATGGACTAAAAGGCTAAATAATGACTAATAGGGCAAAATACTCATTAAGGAGGTGATAATAAAATCAAAATAATTTTAAACTATTAAGAACTATAAACAAGCTATAAACAAAACTAAAGGCCAGGGGCTATTTTAGGTGAAGTTACAGAATAAATTAAGCAAAGAAGCACAAAAGGCTACTGGTAAGAGGGGGAGTGAGCCAAAAACCAGAAGGTGTGTTTGCAATGGTTTCCAAGGCAAGTAACAGCTTCTCTAGAGCCTGGACATTTGTCAATATGCTAAAAAAAATACTTAAAATTAAAATATTCCCCCATGTAAATGTACAAATATGGACAACTGTCAGGAACTTCACAGCAAATATGACAATTGCATACCAATATATTATATGCAGTGTATGTATACAATAAATACAATTTAATCATATTCTTCATCATACCAAGCAATGTCACAAGCAAAGACACCAGGCTCTCTGAACTCAATTTCAGTATTCTGGTGCAAATCTAGAGCAATATATTATCCTCACAGCTTTCCATTCTGACAGTCTGAGCAGTACACTTTGGACAATGACACATAATAATAAAATACCATCCTACCAATACCTAGCTGGAACTCTCCATCACTATTTAATATGTTTATTCAAAAAATAACTCCCGCTTTTAACGCTTTCAAATTTAACAGATAAACTCAGGCAAGGACATAAATACTTGGCATCTGTCACTAAATTCAATCAGCTCCCTGAGTCAGAGCAACAGCACCCTGTTCCAGCTCTGCTTCAGTGCATAATATGGTTTTGGTGCCTCTTATTAATAAATCCTTGCTTTACCCCAGAAGTGCTACTAAAAAGCACACCTGGGAGCATTTTACTACATATAAATCTTCTGTTCCAACAGCAAATTTGATCTGCCTGCAGAATCTAATCATGAGAAGGTAACACTCCTTCCTGCTGAATAGTCTACAGCGTGAAAAAGACGACATCCAGAGAGCGTTCCACCTGCCAGCCCTTGGAATTGCTTATGCCTGGGAATTTAATTTAAATACCAGAACCAGGCTGGTAAAGAATCTGCTAGCAGTATTGGGCCCCAGTTCAGCCAGGCAGGGTCAGGGATGTCCTTTGGCTCTTTTGCTTTTAACAAGATTTAACATTGCTTTTCAGAGGGCTGCGAGAAAGAAGTGCCCAACTGAGGGAGCCAGTGGTAGCTGAATGCCATTGCCTCCTCTCTGAAGGATGCTGCTAATGCTTTGCCACACAAGGAGGGGGTGACATGGACAGGTGGAGGTGAATGCCCGCCCAGCTGTGCTGATGTACCGGGAATATAGGGGAAAGCTCTCTAGTCCCAGCATTTCCCTAGGAGGCAATACTGGATCCAGACTGCATCACGTGGAGCTGATGAATGCAGGACTACTGTGTTCAACAGATGAACTGAGTCTTCCTTCTGCTAAACTGTTCTGCAAAATATAAATAAATCATTCTACCTCCCTAGACATCAGCCTGCTTTAGGATGAGGGGATGGGACAAGCTCTCTTTCCTGCCTCCCCGTAACACCTGCAGTGGGGCTCAATTCCTCAAGTTTAGTCACTGTTTTAGCTCCTCCACGAGAAGGTGTGATAGAGGCACAGAAGATTTATGTAGCTGCCTGTGGCTGGAGAGCATGTGTGTGTGTGCATCACCACCACACTCCACTGAGATGCCTGGACGTGGGCTGACACAATGCCAGTGGAGAGCCTCCTCTGAGCCACACTGAAGTGGGCAAGCAGTGCTGGGGTTTCAATAAATACTCAGTCTTCCTAAATCCCCTCACATAGCAAAAATAGGATGGCTCCAGTCTAGTGGGGTTTCAAATCTACAACAGCTGTACTCCCTCATGCCTCCTCCCATGACCACCACAACAAAACCTCAAAAAGGTTTAGAAAGCAATCTGCAGTCCTCTGTGGGAAAGGGTTGTTTGTGCCCATGCACAAAGGCTGCAGAAGGTAATTTTTAGCTGCACTTGCTCAAGGGGGGCTTTCCCAAGACTCAGCTGTCCTTGCTGACTTCATGTGAAACAGGCAGGGAAGGGCTCCAAGGAAGGATCAGAAACAAGGATTTGTATCACCGGCAAGGCAGAAAGAAGGGAGGAGAGAAGGCATCATCCACCAATCAACTCCTTCTTTTCCCATGGGAAACAAGATTAAAAGGAAGAAGAGGTTTTCTCTGTGCTAGCTATGCCTCTGTGACATTTTCTAGGAACTAAACCCATGTGGACAGAGCCCAGACTGTATGATGTGTCTGGGTTATTCATTAGCAAAAGAGTGCCCTCTGCAATCACCTATGTAGAGGACCTGCGTGCCTCACTCCATATCTAACCCAATGGAGTTGGCATGAAGAAGTTCTCACCACACCCTGAGAAACACCACTGGACTCCAAATTATCATTACTTCCCCTGTCTCAGATCCTACATGGCCTTATCTAAACTGTGTCATAAATCTTCCGGGTTTTATCTGAGCTCTCCTTCTCCTAGTGACATTCTGTACTTCAGAATAATGTTGTCTCCATATGAATTACAAGGGGCACAGCAACAGTGCTCCAGGAGAAGCAAGGGAAGCAGTGGGAAAACATCTAAAAGCTACACTGAACTGTTTTCCTACTTGTAATCTGTCATATTCTGAGTTGGAAGATTAGATAACAGGACTATTTATAGCAACATTGCAGGGTGTGTATCACAAAACCTTTATTGTAAGACCATGGCAAGTACGAAATTGTAATTTTGCCTGCCACTTCCCTGTGTCACAGCTTCATCTGCAGCAAATCATTTTTTCTTTGGCAGTGGGGTTATTAACAGTGGATGTAGCATTATCATTTCCAAACTAGGAGCTCACCCTCAGTCTCTGTTCCCATCCATTACTCAGTAATTTTTCCTCCTGGGCTTCATGTTGGACTGACAAGTGCAGACTGGCAATATCTGCTTGGCCACCAAACACACACTGTGTGGGCAAGAGCAACCAGAGCTCGCTCCATTCACTGCTGCAGGTCCCACCTGCAGGACTTCTCTGGTTGAAACCTCAAGCTGCTTTTTAATCTCTCTGCTAAGTCCTCCAATGCATGTCAAGAGGGTCTGAGAACAACTGCCCAAAGGAAATGCACTGAACACCAGATGATGTCCACAGGCCGTGAGGCATCCAGCAGATGGTGAGAACTTTCTGCCACAGCTGATGCTGGGCAGATTTCAACTGAAGGAGTAAAGCTCCCGGCTGTCAGTACTTATCACTTGGCATCTGAAATCTAAACCTTTAAAAACAAAAGGTATTTTTGGATTTAAATAGGGAGAACATTTTTCACAACTATTTTATGCCTGTTAAAGGATGTCACTGTTGAAGGGTTGTACTGTTAACACAGGCACACTAAATACAGAGATGGGAATGAGAATGTAGAAATACAATACTAGCATCAGAAGTTATCCAGGTCCTTTTCTAAAGGACTGTGTTCACTATATTTTTTAATTAAAAAAAAAAAAAAAACCAAATTATTTCAGCTACTTCTCCTCTTCTGTACTTGTTGAAATGCTGCAACATAATAAATTAGGGAGTCACATTTTCTCTTTTCCATTTTCTATCACATCTATTCTGGTGACTCACTCACTCATGTAATACACAGATTCTGTTTGCAACATTTACAGTTATTTGTATCCTGTTTTCTGCAGTGACTCAATATTTCTATGGGAAACCATCTCTTCCCTTCCTACCTAGTAAATATTTAAGTACAAAAAACTGGCATTCATGGACAAAAATTATCTTGCAGGATAGATAGATAGATAGATAGATAGATAGATAGATAGATAGATATTTAAAAATGCAATGGCACTAGTTGCTCAAATAAAAGAAATCCTGAGTAATACCAATCCAATTAAATGCTATATTAAACAGGTATCCCTTAAGGAGGAGATTTGAACTAACTTTCTGATGAAAAGTTGGGATCTGGATTGTAAATAAGCTCTGGATCTACAGCTGCTTGGCTTATCTGGCAAAAGCCTGTCCAGTAGCAAGTTAAGACTCTAATATTCATCTTTACATTAGACGGTGTTGATGAGCAGCACGGCACAAAAACAGTCACATCTCTATCCAAGTAGCAGTTAAAATGAAATCAAGCAGAGCTGATGCCTAACAGAGGATAAAAGATGATCAGTGGGGGTTTTAAATCATATGTTGACATATGGGAAGTCAATGTAAATTAGAATGGATCAAGCATAACATGATTATGTTTCTTCTGCCTGAGTCAGGGTGTGTGCTACAGCTTTCATGTAGGGTGAAGCCAGCGGGATGTCCAGACAGGGGCAGCTCACAAAGACTTTCATGCTTCCATTCAGCTCCCCAAGTAAGAAGTCAATACCCCGAAAGTGGCCCTGATTAATTCCAAAGGATCCCAGATTTCCAGCTCTGCTCAGCTTTCCTTGACCCTTGCCTCTTCAGAAGCCAGGCTGCTTCTTTGCTAGCCCACTGGCTAGTTACTGGCACTGGCTAGTCACAGAGCTCCCGACCCACTGCTTTGCTGAAAGGACTGCAATTCAGCAGGAAGATAACTTGGTAGCTGTTGATCTTCTCAAGCCCCAATGCTAGACATAGGGTATGTTCTGACCATACCATAAAAATGACGAGATCAACAGCCAATAGGGAATCCCTGCATAGGCCCCTGCACATGGGTGTAAGCCTACACAAGCAGGAACATCTGAAAGTGTCAGTGTCAGCATGAAACCCAAATACTGAATATGAAGGAACAAAGAGAGGAAGGAGACTGTGCAAGCAATGTCAGTACTTTAGAGTTTATTTTGTCAAAGATCTTATTGCTGGTTTTCCAAAATATATTTACACTAACTGCAATAAGTGGTTTTTTTTAAAAAAAAAAACCAAAACCCTACATAGTATTTTATCTCTGAGGCTAACTGAAAACTATTAACATTTACATTTTTTTGCACAAAATAGCCCAGAGACTTAACCTGAAAGTTTTCTGAGACCTGGGAATCCTCCCCTATGCTTCAGCAAAGAGTTGAAACGAGGTGGTCAAATGGAGAATTGTATAAACATAATACCACCACGGCATACTCCGCCCTATAATTTTAAAACACAATTCTATTTTAATCCTGTAACTGGAAGGCCAAGTAAGTATAAACATGAACTAGAATCTTGTATACAACATGCTTTTATCAGCTAGAGATACCCAAGAATGAATGGAGATGAAAATCTATCCCACCTCAATTTTACCACATAGTTGCATCAACCCAGGGTAAGTATCCCTGTGCCTGCCCTTCTCCCCAGCTATACAGCTAGCAATACCCTAGTTAGCTAGGTTAAAAGGTAGCTCAGGCTCATGTATACGTGTCGCAGTCACAGCAGAAACTTTTACTATTGCCAGGCCCTAAGTTTCAGTTAAAATTCAGTTCCAGTCCTCAACACTTTGGGATTTCTCAATTTGTGGCACAGAATTGAGCACCTGCACAGTGCTGTGATTAAGGTTAATCTTAGATCAACCATTTCTCAACAGAGACAATACAGAAGCACAGGCATTGCAGACCCCACTCCTTGGGGCAGTTCAGAATCTCTCAGATGTCCTAAAATTTCAATGCCCAAGTCAGGGCACATGTGGACCCCCAGCTTGAAGTAAGTAGCCACCACGAAGGTATGCACCATAAGTGAAACAACATGTACTTACGTACTTGCCATGGGCAACAATTTCAGTGATGCAGAAGTAGCTGGTTCCGGCAATTATCCCAGCAGCAGTAGGTAAGAACAGCTGCCAAATTTGAAATCTTCCAAGCCTCTGTATTAGAAATCTTCCCAGATACAGAGATATCCACAAAAGCTGCTATTTCAATAGTCTAGGAGTCAAAATGAAGTAGGGGCTACTTGGGCCTCTGTCACTTGGGAGGTCACTGTAAGCAAAGAGAACCTGCTTTCTCTTACCCTAGAAGAGCCCACAAATGCAAGAACACCTTTATTTATGAAAACCACAGGGTGCAGGAGACACAGCCTCATCCAAGAAAGATGTGATGGGAGCTTGCAGAGGGACCTCATCACAATTCCTACTATCTCCCAGAAAAAGTGTACATGTTCTGTGTGTGGCTTCAATGCTATCATGGCAATGAACCACTCTGTAAACACCCTGGCAGGGACATTCATGAAAAAGAGGATGGATACAGCTGGAGACTAGCCAACACCAGAGCAGGCTCTATCAACATCAGAGCAGGCTCTATCCCTCCATCTATCACTGCAATGTCTGAAAAACCCAGCTCCACCATTCACTGGTGTGGAGAATTTTTAAATTCTCATTTCAGTGTTATCCTTACCCGCTGAAAATTCATAGCCTTAGGAAGATGCCCTTGGGAAGTCTTTATGAGTAGGGCTAGTGTGTGGTCTTTGTATGTACCAAACTATGTAACTTCAAAGGATTCCTCTTTCACAACTTCCTCCAATCTCTCATAAAACGGAACCCATTTTAGCATCCATAACATCCACTATTGGTGAGCTTTACAGAGCTACCTGCCACTGCAGATGGCTACAATCCCTTTTGTTCAAAAGGAGCTGGAGTCTATCAGCTTCATTTGATGTCCTCCTAATTCTTATATTGGAAGATACAATGAAGAGTAGAGCTCTGGGTCTCCTCTGCTAGTCATTTCCCAACCCAGTTGTCCCTTTTTCCAGAGGTAGGAGTCCTAGTTCATACAATCATTCCTTATATGAAATTAATACAGATTTTTACTGTCCCTGTTGCCCTCCTCTGAACCTTCTCCAGTGCTCCTGCATCTTTTTTAAGACGGTGGAAGGGGAAGAATCAGAACTACACACAATATTCAGATTTATACAACAATCTAATCATGGCCTCTATTTTCTTCTGCCCTTGTGATTTCTAGTATTTCATTTGCTTTTTTTAACTGCTACTGAGCCTTGGACTAACATTTTCAGCTCAGTCACTCTACTGATGTTTTGTTCCTACTGGTTTTCAAAAGTAGACCATCTTGCCCTTGAGAAATACAAAGCATCACCTGTTAGCAAAGCACCACATGATTTCCTGGGAAAATTCTGACAAGCTGCAGCATTACCTGCTCCACTAAGAGATTTCAGCACCTTATGAAAAGGATAATGGGAAAGGAAAAGTAAGAGCAATAAACTGCTGTGTTAGGAGCACTGGGCAATTTTAAGCATTTCAAATGCAATAAATTGAAGTTCACTAGCTTGGGAAAAAATCTAGTACTTGGGAGAAGGTCATATAAACCTGAGAACTACAGGCAGGAAAAACTTTATACCTGCAACCCAGACACACTGGCAGGTCAGAGGGAAACAAGCACCACCCAGGACAGAATGAAAGCAAAAGGGCAGGAAGCAGGACACGTCCTTCAAAGCCTTGAGCGATGAAACTTCTGACTGTCTAAGGCTGGAAGAAAATAAAACAGTGCTTCAAAGAAGAACCAATTATGACAGCAATGGGAGCTGAGGTTATCTCACAGCATCACTACTGGCATCCCCTCTGGTGCACTGCTTGCACCCCAACTTCTAATCCCCGTTAGCTGCTGATGTCCTTTTATTCCCCATTTAGTTTTATCTAGCAAGCACACAAAATGGAGCTGGCAGCAAGACAGCCTTTCCTATCAACAACACACAATTATTGAAATGCCTACACCAGCCAGATTACTATCTTCTGCATGGATTTCAGAAGTTCATAAAATACCAGCAAAGGAGAAAAAAGTCCAATGTATTTATGTGTCAGTGGGATATAAAGTTTGAAACAGCAACGGCAAAAATGCAGGCAGACCGTATAACCATGACTGGTATCCCCCCCTCCGTGGGCCAGGAAAAGCAGCAAAACCCCCTCCTCCTTGGCATGGAGCTGCACAACAGGCTGTGTTTCTGGGGCCTCACAGACAGAAAGGCAGAGTCACACCCTTCATCAAACCGCTGCTGACTCTGATTTCAGGCTTCCCAGCAAAAGAAGGGACTAAGAACAAATGTCCTCCAAAGGTACCAGCCTGCTTCATGAGATACTCTGGAGATATAAACCCCACATCATCCCACAGAGATCACCCAGACATGTGACCAAGAGCTGTCTGCGTGAATGAGCTGTAAGTACAGGGGACCACGGAAGCACCCAGCACAACATGACTCAGATCTTGACGGGAGCCTCCAGATGCCACTGTAATACAAATAATAAAGAATAACCCATGAGTAATCAGCCACTGCCAAAAAGAGGATCTCTGACTAGATCAGGCTGTCTCTGTAATATAGTGCATGCATTCTTTTGCGTAAATATCATAGGTGCCTTAACCCACGAGAAAAACAACTGGAAGAAACCCTGCTCGCTGTCACTCATCATGGGAATCTACCTTCCAAGGCAAGACAGGTCTCAGCAAACCTGAGTAGGAGGCTGGAGGAAAGGATGTAAGAGAGGAGACAGTAACACTTCTTAGCTTCCACAATGTAATATTGATCTGCTGTCCACAGAAATGGGAAGCTGAGTCCTCTTGAAGCTGAGGACGCAGAGACACGGGAGATGGCATTCAGGTCTCGTGCCTCACCTCTGGCCCAAAGGCTGGCAAAAGCTTCATTTCTAGAACCCTGGACCAGCAAATCTGGAAACTACACAACAGCCCTAACAGGGTACAGAGCCCACACACCACAGTGGGAAGAGTTAAACACACCCAGCAAGGCTGAGCTGCAGCTAAGGAAGGAATGCAACAGCCACAGAGATTTGGAAGATGTAACACCAGGCAAGGAGGGTAACTCAGCGAGCTACACCAGGATTTAAAAGGGAGAGTTAAGAGGGGAGACTGAACAGAATATCTTGGAAGAACCCTGGGGCAGGGAGATGGGTTGAACAGTAATATATGTCTTGGGAAATAATAGAAGTCTCCTTGGTTGGAATAGTTCAAGCCAGACTGCCCTGGGACTAGTAAATTTATAGCACACAGACCCAATGATGCAAAGGCTGATCTTTTCATCTCAGAATCCAGGAGATTAGATAGGGCTGCAGTTTTCCCACTCGGTTCCACTCCAAACGGCCATACACACCTTGTTTGACAGTTATCATAAACCATATTTCAGAGAGGGTGGACAGCAAAAATTTCCTGGAGTTTATCTGACTGCATCATTAAGGAAATTGTTACTAGATAATCATAATCTTTTGCCCAGCACTAGGAAATACACAATGCATCACCTTCCATTACCCCAGAGAAACAGCCACGTCTGGGTTACAAGAAGGGAAGTACTCACAGAAATGCTGAAAATAATTTCACCTCAACCTCCTGATCATTATACCACCACGTGACAACCTCCTTCCAACCACTGGTCGTGAGTTTAAGATTAATAGCCACATCAGGACCATGGCATCTGATCAGCTACAGTGCTGGGGAACTTCTGTTTCCACTGACTTTAGTTTTCACTGTCTCCAAACCAGCCAAAGCCTGCAGGCTCAACTGTGACACCAAAATCTGGACTAACAGAAAGGTACGAAAACTTTCAGCACACGCAGGCAACTGCTCTACGATGTATAGAGGTCTTATTTATTACATAGCAGAGATGAACTTGGAAGGTTCAGGGACTGACTTCAGAATCCCCAGACCACCTTGGGAAACTTAATGAAATCATACCTACTTCTTTAGTAAGAATGAGCCTAAATCACCTCTGGCACCAGGTTAGGAAGAGGTCATCGCAAAAGGACAATAATAGTGGCCAAATTATCAAAGTTGAGTGTCCCTAACCCTGAGCCAGACACTGAGGGAAGAACAACTGGGGACCTTCAATTAAAATGTACTTTACAAAATGTTAAATGGCAGATATGTAACAAAACTGTGTGACATTCATACTTTTGCTGCTATGCCTCCAGACCATTTTACAGGAACCTGTCAGATGCAATCAGACTTGTTTATTCTTCATTTAAATGTAAGACCTGAGGCAGTGCAGTTTAAAAAAAAGACAGAAGAGGCACATATTGTCCCTGGCAGTTGCTTAGTTTTTACAACAAAGGCAATGCCTTGTTAACTCTTTACTCCAAAACAAAATTATTTCAGGCTCTGCTACATTAGGCTTGAGAACATTTCTGCTTGCTGCCTTAGCACAAATAGAATTTAATTAAAATGGAAATTAAAGGAAGAAAGAAAGAAAGAAAGTGCCATTAACACACACCCCACGCCCTCCCAAAATCAGGTGATTCATCCAGAGCATCTTCAATATCTCACATAAGCCACTGATAATGGATCAAGTGGCAGTGTCCCTTCTGGCTCCAGTTTATAAATTCTTATCTCCTTAAGGTTCCTCCAGAAAGATTTTCAGCTGACAGCACAATTCTTAAGAGACAAATTCTCCCTGGCAGTTCACAATTGCATACCAACTACAACAGCATCTCTTATGCCTTCACGTTTGCATTGACAGAGGATGAAGGTTCACTGTTTAAGGTTCAGCATTCCCTCTCCTTGCAACTCTAATTTTAAACACAGACATAGTCTGGGCTGAGTTTGTGACTGACTTTGTCCATGACAGAGCACTAAGCAATATGTAACACCTCCTTCCATGGCCATCAAAAAAGCCATGATATAATCACCCTCAGTTCATGCAACCATTGCAAAGCATCTGAGTACAGAGGAAGGGGTCAGAGAGATGTAACAGAAGGACAATGCAAGTATCAGAAAATCCTTCAGTACCAGTTGCCCAACTCATCATTAACCATTTCCACTCCCCTAGACCATGCCAAAGAAGTATCCAAAAGCTCAGTAGAAATTAGGGTGAACAGCAACTTCCCCATTTTCCAAGCTGGTGGCTGCACATTCTGCAACACACTTGGGGAAGCTGCAACAAGTTCTGATCATCTGAAATGGCTGTGGGAACAGCATCTTCCTTCATTCCCTGCTTAGGGAACATGAAAATGTGCTTAGTGAAGAAGTACCCTGGTAGCATTAAACACATATGGTGCCTACTGCTGCCCAAGGAAATCTCTTTAAAGAACGACATTATTTTCTGCTGCCACCCTCCCAGTCTACAGCAAAAGGGGACAAAAAAGGGCAGGGACAGAGGACACCTTGGGCAGTCACTCCTGCCGATCTTACAGAAGTCATCCCAATCTGATTTGGTCCTGACAGTGCCCCAGGATTTCAGGAAAAGAATTTCATCCTCACGAGAAGCAGAATAAGCACGTAAGCCAGACAAGGAGTCACAAATATCCCCTATCCTCCTCCAAACAGGACTGATAGTCCCCCCCACACAGACACATTCCTGGAGCACCCAGAAAAGACACCAGGGCAAAGCTTTCGTTCACAGAGAAACATCTGGGGACTCTTCGGTGGTCCAGCTCCTCCGACAGGTTATCCCTTGCTTTCCCGGGGTGCCACTGCCCGGGGAGCACTCTGTACTGATCAGCCACCCATGGGGCACTGCGGGAGGAAAAGTGGCAGGGCTGGGAGCAGGACAGGAGGGCCCGTACTGCCAGAGCGCAAGGGGATCCAGGCACAGAGCCATCTCACCCCGGGGTGCCCAGGAAGCCCAGCCTGTCCTGAGGTGCCTGGGGTGCTTAGGGAGCCTAACCCACCCCGAGTGCCCGCAGAGCCCAGTCTGCTCCACGGTGCTCGGATGCCTGGCTGCTGTGGGGTGCTCAGGGTGCTACGAGTGCCTGGAGATCTCACCCCAGCTTGCGGTCCGTGGGGTACCCAGGGTTTGTGTTCTGTCTGGGTGCCCGTCCCGCCTCGGGGTGCCCGGAGCATCCATCCTGCTCCGGGCTGCATAGGTGCTTCGTGTGCCCCGGGGTACCGCGGCTGCCCGTCCTGCCGGGGCTGCCCATCCTGCGGGGGACGCTCGGGGCGCCGGGGACACTCGGGGTGCCGGGGTGCCCGGAGTACGGCGGCTGCCAGTCCTGCCGGGGGTGCCCGTTCTCGGGGTGCGGGGGGTGCTCCGGGTGCCGGGGACGCTCGGGATGCCGGGGGTGCCGTACCTTTGAGATGGTGGTGGCGGGCGCGGTGCAGGCGGCCCTGGCCGCCGCGGGGCAGCGCGGAGATGCTGGAGAAGCGGCTCCCCATGGCGGCATCCGAGCCGGTCCGGGCTGCACCGCGCAAGATCTCTCCTCTCCCGCGGGCAGCAGCGGTGGCGGCGGCGGAGGGGGACAGCGCTCCACCCGCGCCTCCCGCGCTCACTCCGCCGCCGCCCGCCGCCCGCCCGGCCCCATGCCCGCCGTGCCGCCGCCCTCCGCGGGGCCGCGCCGGCTCCGCTGGGCTCGGCCGCGGCTCGGGGCGGCGGTGAGGGGCGGCGGCACCGCGGCCCCCCCGCCGCGCCCAGTCGCCATGGAGACAGTTGTTCTACCCCGGGGAGGGTGGGGGAGCCGCTCAGATGTGCCACCGCTGGCGCGACAGGTGGGGGCACCCAGGACCTTCTCACGACCCCCCTCCCCCAGCTCGGTCCCAGAGGCCCCGGCAGCAAACGCGGCCAGCCGTGCCCCCCACAGCACCGCGCAGCTCGGCGTGTCCCCCTAAACCAGATGGACGCCCGGGACAACACAGCCACCCGAGAGGCAGCCGCCGGGTCAGGGACGTTGTTCCCCTCAGCAGCCCACGAGGAAAGCCGCCCATGGAGCAGGGCACCTCCATGTCCCTAGCAGGACGCTAGGATGGGCTGCCCTTACACCTACTGGCCCTGAAACCGCTTCCCCAGGGCCAGCCCAGCGCCTTCCCAGCAAGGATGTGTGCAGCTGTCCCCAGAATCCAGGACCCTCAAAGGAGCTGCATCGTGCATGAACGTTCAGCCAAGCAGATGCACTGTGCTGGGATGCAACCATCCTAAAGCAATTGGGATTCTGATGGGTGCAAATACACCAGAGCAGCACTCAGGGGAAGGCGAAGGAGAAGGGCCAGCAGCTTCTTCTCTAGCCCTGGGGTCAGTGGAGGAGAAGGCAGACATTCAGAGGGGTGAGTAGGTCTCTTACTGGTCCCCAGCCTACCCAGCAAGGTGTGTGGGTGCTTGTACCCACTGCTTTCCTCACCCTGGTGGCTCAAAGCAATGAGGCGCTCCAGCCACCCTCAGGGAAGTAGGGTGGGGTAGAAATGGGGTGAAGGGAAACACTTCACTGGCAGGTCTCTTATGGAGGGTCAGGAGCAGCCAGGACCATACAGGGTGGTGAGGCTGCCCCTGTCGTCACCCCAGCAGCACCTTGGCCATAGATTTCTGCTGTGATGAGGACAACCCAGGACCTGCAGGAGTCCATTGGTACCACATTAAAATAAATCCACCACTGATGTTGGTCTATTGCATATTTACATTACTTTTTTCTTTAAAGATGTCTGTAGGTTCTGGAGGCATACACATTTGCAGTCTCCATGTGGCATGTCAGCAAATGCTGAAGACTGAGGGCAGCTTAAGTTCTGCTATGTCAGGGCTGTAAAATGTCTCTTTCCTTCCTTCTGTTGAACAAAAATTTAATGTTTAGCTTCCTTCCAAAAGGTAATTTTGTCCGTCTATCCACCCACCTCTACTCTCCCTCCTCCTAGTAAATGTAAGAAAAGCCCTTCGTGGTCAGAGACCATACCTGAATATCTTCACCTTCAAAAAAGTTACTGCCATGATTTCTCCACCCAGAGACCTAAAAGACACACAGTTCTCTGAAACCTCTCAAGAAAGTAACTTTTGGACAAGAAGAGAAAAGTATTCTGTGGTTAAATATTAAGACCTGATAAAAACCATGGAAAAATCTATAACCAAAACCTGATACTGAAATCAGGATGAAGATTTCTTTTGGTGTATGTGCTGCAGAAGGCCAGGCTGTCGAATCAACACCATCTTGCCCAGCCTTAGATTGCAATATGGGTGAGATGTGCACCATGATTTTGTGTCCTTTCTGTGTCTCTCAGAAGCAGAGAGGCACAACCACATCAGTCACAGTGCTGCCATGCTAGCACGGGGCTGGAACTGCTGCCCAAGCACAAGCCTATCAGTGTTCAGGGCTGCCAGTAATCGGGTCCTGCTCTGTCTGTGGGACAGAGATTAAGTGAGACTTAAGTCACATCTTTATTTATATCTGTATTGGGTGTGTCTGAGCTGGAGTCAGCCTCCCCCTGCAGCCCTCCCAGTGCTGGGTGCTGCCCTGGCAGCCAGCAGGGTGTTTGTAACACAGCCTGGGAGGGGCGGAGCCGGGACAGCTGGCCCGGATTGGCTGTTCCACACCATGTGACACCAGCTCAGCCATAAAAGCCCGGGCAGGCAGGAGGAGGGGGCATTCCTTGCTGCATTTGTCTCCAGGAGCAGCTGCTGCACACACTGACACGCTGCTTTCCCGGGAAGTGGCTGGACATCGCTTACTGAGGGGAAGCAGAGATTAACATCTTTGTTTTCCTTTTGTTTCTGTGCATGGCCTTGGCCTTTGCTTTAATTAAACTGCTTTTATCTTGACCCATGCATTTTTCATCTTATTCTCCCCCTTTATTTTGCTGAAGGGGGAGTGATAGAGGGGCCCCATGGGCACCTGGCATCCAGACAAGGCTAACCCACCATTTTGTGAACGTTAGCTTTCCAGCCAGCTCACAAAGAAACATGGGACTGAAATGGCCCTTAGAGAGATAACTCCAGCTCCTCATCATAGAATACCTTCCATCCTGCTGAACCTAATTGTCTGCAACCAAAAAAACAACCCTGTTCTTTCTCCATTTGTTTTCTCTAATCTCTCCTTGTGCCTATCCTTGAATTGTAAGAGGTCTTAAGTAAGTACTGTAAATTTTCTGGGCAGTTTCATGTTTTATGTGGCAGAAAGAGGTGTCATCATAAGGCAAACTACAATGGAAAGGGGCATCTTTCCATTGTATGAAAGAGATCTTGAAAAAGGAAAGGTACCAGCATTTTGGACAGGAGGCATAGGGGACATCCATATAATAGCATAGGGAGCATTTCTGTGCAGCCATCCATTAAATTACAGGCACTCATGCATGCATCATGCATGCTGCTAACTGTGCCTCGTGTGACACCTCACTGCATGGTGGACCCGCTCCTGGAAGAACCAGTGCTCTCTGCTTCCACTAAATCCACTCTGAGTTTTAGATGCCAGGCACCAATCAACATTGACACTGTCATGTGAGTATTAAACTATACTCCACATGGCTGATAGAGTATGTGCTCAACCAGCTCCCTTTTCACCTTGGAGAACTGAGGTAAAGCATAGATCCATCAGGGAAAAGAGGAAGGCGTATGATCTGCCTTAGCAACATGTTCCACTTCTGTGAGGTATGGGCTTGGCTTTGCCTGACACCACAGACCACAGTTAACACCGCAAGCAGGAATGCAAAACAGCACCAGGGTTTTGTTGGGATTGTATCTTGGTTCACTCTATCAAAGTCTTTGAATTTGCTCCTGACACTGGTTGGAGAAGGAGTGAGAAGGAGGGGCTGCCTTGCTGTCCTTGCCAACTTATGTCAGCTCTTTCCACATAAAATCTTGAGCAGGGTGAGAAATATGCTCTGTGATCTCAGTGGTCCTCAACAAACAAAACAGGATCATACTGATTCTGGGTTTTTGCCTTTTTCCTGTGCTGTAGCAGCAAAGAGTATTGAAACAGCTTGCCAAAACTGCAGGGCTTTCATGCCAGTAAGCCAGGACACTCCTTTAGTGACATCAATAGAATTGGCTAATTAGGGAAATGCAATTTCTTGGTATCAATCCTGTCAGGTAGTGGGGGTCTGGTGGAGAGAGCGTGCTGAGTTTGCAGGATCCTGAGAGAGCAGGATGAGTTTGCACTGAATTACAATTCCTCTCCACCTTCTATACTTGCACGTGGGCAGCTGACCACCAATCTGTAATTTGTGCTGAGAAGCTGATGGAGACAATGCAGTCAGTCCATGAACTTAATCTGAAATCAGCATCACCTCCAGGAAAGGTGTTTACCGTTATGTACAAACACAAGGAGAAAGTAACTGCGCCATCACATCTTCTCATGGAACATCTACTGCCTTAAGCCACAACGCACCCATGAATTCTCTACCCAAAAGCTGGGTTACACGAATGAGCTCCAGCTAAGCATATGTGAGTGAGAGATCGAATGTGGAGGAGGATTTGTGAGACAGCTGGAGGGTACCATCTACATGCAAAAAGAGCTCACTGGGGAAGGGTGGCCAGATAGACTGCTAGACTTTGGTACACAGGAATGTTTTCAGACTGTGAGGGGGGCAAGATTAGATGAGCACATTTGCATCTAATGACTCTGGGTATTTTGAAAAGAACTAACTCTGAAGCACTATGCAGCAACAAAACAAATGTGGTTAAAAACTCCCTCTGCAAAGCCTGCATTTGTGTCTTCTAGGCACATCGTGCGTCAAGGGGTTACACAAGAAACAAGGCAAACACAAACAAGGTATAACTACGAAGAATCACAAGAACAGGGAGTACACACGAAGCCTGAGTCATCATTGCCAGAGACTTGGGCAAACACATGTCAGAATTTACACCCTAAGAGAATGCTCAGAGGAGGCAACCTGACCCAGGGAATGAGCATCACATAATAAAACAGAGCAGCAAGTGGATGCTGGCCGTGTCCTTCAGGCTTTGAAATGCATGAGGTCCAGCAGCCTGGACCACTCACTGGCACACGTGTGAGTGGGAGGGCTAAGAATTGGACATACCATGCCTGGACCACCTTTTACATATATTGGAAACATTAATCTCAACAATAATCCAAAGGAGCAAATGTTTTCCTTATTTTTCCTGTTTTCTTCCATCTCCAGATGGAGAAACTGAAGCAACAAGCTGAGGATGGGGATATGCCACATGTCCCTTCCAGAGCAAGATTTGTTCCACCAGACCCTGCTGATTTCACACACACATTAATCCTTTGCCTTATATATTGAAGAAGGATCTGCAAAATAAATCAGCTGTTGCTTGGCTTGCTGTAATTAAATGCCTGGCATCAGAACTTCAACAGATGTGCAAGAAAAAAACCCACACCCATTCATGAAATGTACAGAACTGCATGCTGCAGGGAGAAAAGATCATCTGGGAGATGTTCACTGCACCTAATTGTTGGGCTAATCTCCTAATTTATGTATTTTTAATTGCCTGAATGACAGTTGGCCTGTGGCATTCTTGATGTGGCATGCATCACCCCAAAACAAAATGCACTGCAGCAGCTGCATCAGGAAGGTTTGCCCCATTGCTGTCACCTCTGAAACCAATGCAGAGCTGGATGTAAGACTCAGATGAGACAGAAGCAAATTCAGCTTTACTGTTACAATAGGACAGGATGACAAGTGTCTGCTCTCAGTCATAAGTGAACAACTTCTTGCCTGTGGGTTTCTGTGTCCAACAGGCCAACAGATTTCACAGCAGCAGCCAGCACAGTCTGAGAAGATACTTCTAGAAATATTAGCTTAAAGAGAAGAGGGGGAACAGATCTGTAGATGTAAAGCCTCATCAACATTTATAAAATGCTCAGTCTCAGACAGCAGTCAACAAAAAGTTGCCATGAGAGGTGATCACCAGATTTGGTGTTCCTTCTCTAAGAAAGGTAAATCCTAGGTCACCTCTTTTGTAAGAAATGTAGATACTTGTTTTATTGTGCAGGATAGGAAAGAAGTTTCCATCTTTCATGACATACTGGCTCTACAGTGCGCAGACTGTGAAAACATGATTTGTAAAGCCAGCTTGATGCTTCAGATTAATTCTGTTTATTTTCTGACCTTTATAGCAGTAGTTCTCCCATTCTTCATCACAGGATCTGCACAAGAGCAGAAGCTGCTGCCTGACCTTCCAGCAGAACCACATGACACTTTGGTGCCTCATATATACATAGACATCCATCCTGGAGGCTGCTAGAAAAATTGTTCTCCCATACTGATGCTTGTGCAGCCCAGCAGGATCCTTTTCCTGACAGCATCAAGCTACTATACTTGCTTTTCTAACCTTTTCAGAGCCCCAGGTCCATCCTGCAGGACAACGGTGTTGACTCCTGTCTTTATTTAATCCTTACTGTCAGCATCCCTCAGCCTGTTATTGTGCCCCCTTCTCCTTCTCTGTAGAAATTAGCCCATGCTTATGTACACACTCCATCCAGCCCACTCATACACCCTGAACCTCTGGCTTATTTCCAACCCTGCACCCCACACTATGCAATTCATACTCTCCTTTGCCCCACAAGCTCCAGCAAAGCCTGTCCCAGCCGTGCTTCACTCTTGTCCCCATCAGTTGTTCAAAGTCAACGTTAGATTTCTGATTTGCCAGAAAGGGAGAACTTTCAGAAGAGCAAGAAGAGCACGATTTTTCCAGACCCAGATCAAATGAGCTGTAGACATGCCTTTATATTATCACTTTTTGTCTTTCCATTTCTTTCACTTGGATGCTACATTCCTTCTGAAGCTGCTCACGTGAAATACATACAAATCCAATAACTGCACTACCTGAAAGAGCAAGAAAAAGAGCAAAACTTAATTGCTTCCTTTGGACAATCTGTTCCTTTGGGAAGTTCCACTTTAATGAACAAACTCAGTCTGCTTATGGGACACAGGTCATGGTAAGGGTCTGACCCCCCTACTGACAAGCATAAGCTGGAGAGATTTTATATTTTTTAGCTTCTATTTTGCAAAATGTTACTTATGTATTTGTTATGAACTATGCTCAAAGTCAATAATATGAAGACAATTATTATCAGAGGAGAATAAAAAGGATAGTTAGAAAATATTCATTTCTTCCACACATAGTGGTCATGTTTTTTGAGCTCTAGCATGCAAATGACAGTTATACTCTTGCAATGGTTTGGTGTGAAGGGTTTAAGTCCCCACACTGGGGAATTTGGCAAAGCCTGCAGAGCCCCAGGTGTATGCTATAGCAACCCCAAGGCTGCTTCCTTCCACAGCAGAAAGCTTCAAGGGGCACACGTGTGCCATATCCCAGAGGCCCAGATGTCACCACTAAGCTGAAGTTCACATGAGAGGCCAGTACTGAGCTGAGGATATTTCTAGGAGACTCAGCTCCTCCTTCCTTAAAGGGTCCTTTGATCTGTAAGAGAAATCTAACAGGAATCTAGCACAGCTAATCATCAAGCCTTTGATTTTCCCCTTGGAGTTTCACTGTCTGTCAGCCAGACTGGACACCTCCTTCCAGCAGCAGGAGCCAGAGATTCCTCCCTGCCACATTTGGGTGAATTTACCAGCTCCATAGATTTAACTGATATTGCAGGGTTTTTTGCTTCTATTCACTGTACTTTTGGGTAATTTCTCCCGTAAACATTTTCCTGGACAATGGACTTTCCTTTCAGTCTGGCTTTTACATCTCTGTCAGTATGGTGGATATTTCTACTGAGGTGGTAGGCAGATCATTCTGGCAGAACATAGGGTTTGAGGGATATTTGCTTTCTAATGAAGATCCCACACTCTTTGCAATCTAAATGGGTTTCTGTTAAGCAAGACCAAATCAGGACTTTGATGACAGATGCCAGTGCCAACCTCATATCCTATTTCTGCATCCAAATATTTGCTTTTAATTAAATTTACTGCACAAATTAACAGTGGAAGTATCCAGATTTCTAATTGGGTCATTGCAAGCCAACTTTACATCAAGCTGAGAAGTCAGCCTTCTCAGGAAATACTGGAAAAAACAAACTTTTACTAAATGTGGTTAGTTAGATAAAGGGGAATTGTATTAAAGGCTGTTAGCCTGTACCTCAAAATGTGCTTGATATCCTCAACACCTAAAACAGTTGTTTAAATTATCAAAGGGAAGGCAGCCAACAGCTTTGGTATATTACTCAATAGTCAACTGTCAAGGTATTAAGCATGTCTTGGCCCTACATGTTGTCTTGCCTTCAGGTAGAGTTACTTTATGTCAGTGCTTCCCAGCTGTATTGCACATGAGAACTGACAACGTTTTAACAGCTTTTTGGTCCAGGCCCTTTTCCCAACTCAACATATTCCTCACTGGAAGGGCTGCTGACAGCCCCTGGCCCCACTGCTAGTGTGGTAACAGACCGACCTGATCCTGTTCCTGTGCAGACCCCCTTGACAATTTCCCATCTGGTTCCAGGACAGCACTGCAGATTCACAGCCTCCAAGGTTAACAAACTCCAAATAAACTTACATACCTCAAAATAAGAAAAATCTGGATTTTGACCTCCCATTCTTCCACAGTCTGCAAACCCTTCAGACAGCAAACAGCCCCCCAACACCACCACGCAGCACAACAAAAGCAGTATCAAACAGCCAGCCAAACAAGACAGTCTTCCCACATCAGACTCATCCTTAGACTGACTGTAGAAAGAGTTTGCATCTAGTACTTGTCCTCCTGGCAAACTCCCATCCAAGTTGGCCAACCCTTGTGTAGTTCTGAAGCTGAGCGCCCCTTTCAGGGGTCCCCAGACAGGCTGACCAGGCTGCTCATTCATTCCCTCCAGGCCTCCATGAGGAGTCCACAGCAGATGGCACTGAAGCTGGCTGAATCTCAAAAATATGACCTGGAAACAACCTCAATAACCTTCTCTTCACAGTCTACAGAGCCCCGCTGGTGGCACTGAATGTGCAGCCTGCTGGTAGCATCCCAGGTCGCAGTTTCTCTTCTTGCTCTGTGACTCAAATGGTGGGAGGCACCCAGAAGATCAGAAATGTCAAGCTCAGTATCATAAGGCCCTGTTGATTCTCAAAGACAATTTGCAGTGCATTCATGATGGGAAGGACTTCTCACCAGGAGAATATCCAGGATTGCTGAATTCAGCAAAACAGGTGCAACTATTCCTTTTTCCTGTCCCAGCAGTGAGGACCAACCCCACAAGCAAATACCAGCCTTAATTTTGGCTTGCCAGTCAGGAACAGTTAGCATGCATTTCAAAACTGTAATCCTGAAATGCACAACGGAACCAGGAGGAACAGAGGAGGGTGCAAGCCCCCAACAGGGCTTATTTGAATAATCTTGCTGACAGATCTGTTCTTTTCTCAAAAATTCCAGTCTGCACAATAGATCAAAATATGAAATCAGATACTGTCACTGGGTTCTGATAAATGTGAACATAAGGACTAAGCACTCCCTTCCCATATGAATAAATACTCCAGTTTGAGCTGCACCACTCATATTGTTCACGCTGTCACTAAAATCCTGCAGGCGGCATCAGAGCTCAGTAACTGAGCATCACCCATCATTACTGACTTCATGAGCAGATACAGATTTTCAGCTCCCATTTACTGATGAACATGTTCCTGACATTATTATCTCTTCTAAAAGCCTCTGCATGAGTTATGCCTACTGGATTCAAAATGAAACTTTGCTTCTCTGCCTATGAATTAATGACGAGATTTTCAGCGTCTCTGACACATTTAGAAAACAAATTCCCCTTTAATTTTAAAATTGCAAGTAAAGGAGAAGTTACTACGCTATTAGACTAATTTTTGCAGCATTTAAATGTCTGTCTGTTAAAAACATGCAACTCCCTTCCAGTCTGAATTTGCTGCGTTCCAAGTTCCACATCAGTGGAGCTTGTTGGATGTGTTTCTGTTTGATCCAACAGGCAAAGCAAATTCTTATGAATTTTGGTTCCATCATTCAACCTTCTTTTCCACAAATTGAACAGGTCAAGACAGTACTTAAGGCCTAACTAGTATTTACAGCCAATTGCCACAGCAGGGTTTTTGCCTGTATATATTATTCTTACAGATTTTATTTTCACCCTCTCCATCTTTCTGATAGTCAAAACCCTCTACGGTAGAATCCAGCCTTGCTTTGGGCAGGAATTCAGTAGCATGAGCTGGGTTTGCAATGCTTCTGTCTGCTTCCAGAGCGTGGCTCTAGCTAAAAGAGGACACAGGTAACAACAATTACACCCGTTGCAGAGACTGAGAATTTGATAATCTGAAATAACCCAAAATACAATCCCTGCCTTGCACTTACATGGCTTAATCCTTCTGCTCCACTGCTCAGGTCATAAAGTCGCAGCTGGAAGCCAAACAAACATCGGAGGGAAGTCAGCTCCAGGCACACCTTGTAACCAGCAGCACTGAAGCTGGTTTGTGGTTGTTTTGTGGCCACTGTTTGCTGGCTTGGTTTCCCCCAAAATCAGCTTCAGTCACACAGAGATGATTTACTCATAATGAGGAAAGGTGGTCCTTGTCAACAAATGAGGGGAGGCCAAACAAACAGAAGAGGGCCAGGGAAGTGGAGGTGAACAGTAGAAGGGGTGCAGAAGTACCAGGCAGGCTGAGCTGAAGTTGCTACTTTGGGGCTGGGATATCAGCTGCAAGAAACTTGCTCAGCCATTAACTGCTGAGGGACCCTGGCTGCAATCAAGCAGGAGACGGATTGGTTCTCCTGACCCTCCTCACTCACCTATGCTGTCATCTCCATCATTGTTTCTGACGTGGGCCTCGAATATTTTCTTTAGTGCCCTTCAGAGTCACTACAGCACGGTATTTTGCAGAGATGGACAGCCACCAGCTAAAGAAAAGGGAAAATCTAATTAAGTTTAAAGACAAGCAATGGCTCAAAGACTCATGTTCCCACTATAGAGAGGGAGGAGAAGAGGCGGGAGGGACAAGGGGGTCTGCCTATGACAGGTTTTAATGAAGGGACAGGGATTAATTTACAACAGCACATTTGATGCTGTGTGTGGTACTGAAGTCAAGACACCAACTTCCCCAGGAGGTTTAAAACAGAACAGTTCAGGGGCATTTGGAGCTCTTGAGAAGGCCCATACCCAAACCACCATTACTGCAGATAAAACCTGAAAGAGCAGAGGGGTGGCTATTATGATGCCCCAGGATCCTGTCATCCCACATAATGTGATTCTAGCTTTTTGCTTTAGAAAGGCAGGAGTGGTCAGACAAAGACAGGATGTTACCAAACACATAGTGAGAGGATTATTATCTTCTGCAGGACACAAGGCACAGCAGGTAATTACTGCCTATGGGATCACAAGGATTTAGCTTGGGACAGAGAATAAGGAAAATTGCAATGTGCCTTAAAAGACCATTTCTGCTGAGTCCATGATTGTTAGTATTAAATAAGTTACAAAGTGTGGTCCAAAATACCTTTGTCTTCCAAAGGTATTTTGTGCTCTGCACTGAGGATGATGACTGAGAGGACAGAGTTTTGTGAAGAACCATGTGTCTCCAATAATGGCACATTTTTGTCCTTAGTAGTCTACAAAAGCTTGTTGAGGGGCTGGGATGGTTGATTTTACCATGCAGCTTCTATAACATTACCTGCTCCTTTGGATGAAGCTTACTGCTTTCTTGGGGTTCCCTCTTCTAAAAATATGCATGAATTACTCTTCATGATTGTTTACCTGGGGACAGTGAGCAGGAACATGCCAAAGACCAGCAATGCAGCAGTAAACCCATAGCAACCTGCAGCCACCTCTTCCTCCCATCTTCCCTCTGATAAGGTGTTAGAGCTCAAGCTCTGAAGCTTTTAAGTTCAGAGACAAGCTCCCAAGTCAGAACATGGGAAAGAGAAGAAATAAGACTTGGGCAGAGAAAGGAAAACTATACCTTTGAGTCTGAACATCTTGAGATTCCTAGAATTTGTTTCCTTCCCATTTATCATGAAACCTGCCACAGGAGTCATTCACAAGCCACTTATCACAGAGAATATCTGCTGCTGGTGAAAGGAAGAGACCCCCTGAGAAGTTTAAGGCAGGCTGATATTTTCTTGGGAGAAAGAATTGCCACAGACAGTCACATTTGTGCTCACAGCATTCTGGAGACACCCAGCACTATATAGATACCACAAATATACACAGAGAAGAAGATTAACAATGCAAGAAGGTGAGTTATATACACAGAAAAAGTCAAGAGCTAGATGACAAGACAACCTTATGAAATAGGGCTCTCATTTTTCCGGAAGATGAATTGTAGCTACCATGAAGTACCAGTTTTAAATGCTTCAGGGATGTGTGTTTTAGCTCAGGTGGCCCTAGCATCAACAGGTGAATGAAACGGTATTTTTATATCAGAACATGGCTTTTACTTAGGATCAGAAGTCACTTATTACTCTGCAGAGGAACTGATGACCAGACAGCAGAGAGTGTGTATACACATACGCTGGGCAACCAGCTCTCACAACTTTCCTAATATTTAAGTTGTTACCTGATCCCCAGATACTTGGAAAAGCTCCTTACTTGCAGCAGATACAGAGAAGAGCTAGGAGAGAAAATTGTTATATTTGCCAGGATGATTAAGATGTCTTCACAGTTTAAAAACAATCCTGTCGTCGCTACTCCTGAACAAACCGCCTAAAAACAGAGCTGCTCTCCAGCTCAGCTGCTCCGAACCAGAAGAGTCCATAGGACAAGATAGATTTTTGTCTGGAAAAAAAAAAAAGGCTTTTAGAAAAGCAGCAGCAGCTAGGGGTAGCGAGATGTCAGAGCCGCTCAGACCCCCTGTGGGCTCCATTCTGGGTGACAGCGGCTGTGGCGGCTGCAGCTGCTGCCTGTGTGGGGACATGTCTGCTCGGATGAGGAGAAGCTGAGGATTCATTCCTCTGACTGCACTGCCAGGGGCCAGGGTGGTTGGCAAAGGGGGCTGTCAAAGGATGTGACTAAAGGCTTCTGATGAGATAGAGCCACTGCCTTTTTTTTTTCTCTGCAGAGAAATGCCACAATGAGACAAGTTTTATGTCTGCGACTCACTCTGAGGCAAGTTCAGAGTCAGCACTGGTGCCCAAAGGAAACCTGAGACAAACCCAAACCCAGATCCCAACTGAATTAAATACTGCTGTACGTGGTGGTTTACCTTTGCAAAGCAGACATCATGCCTTGCTGCACACACATCCTCCTCTCACAGAGGCAGGGTTTTTTAATCACCCACTGTACAGAGAGTAAATAACTACACAAAGCACTGGAAGAGTGAATCTCCCACCTCATAGCACCAAGGAACGTGTAGACAAGATTAATTTTAACCCCTGTGAAGAGAGATTAGGCTTTCTTGTAACAAGAAAACATCTGCAGTGTTTTGGTTATGATATCTTGATGTGTACTTGACTTTTCTTGGGAAACCCTGCTTCGTGGTTCACAGCACAGAGGAACGGACCCTTACCACCACCCAGCCCTGCCAGGAGGATTGCTTCACTCTCAGTTACCAGCAAACACCTGATGTATCTTAAAACTTAATAAAGATTTGTAGTTGAGATAGGTACATACATGAGATGAGCCCAAGCATCCTGAATGACAACCACGCTTGTGCTTCAGCCTCCAGCACTACATCGATGCTGCAGAAGTTCTGACAAGTGTATCACTGAGCAACAGCACAGCAGAGCTGGCACTGCTGATCTGCCCAGCAGCGCTTTCAGGGATGCTCAGTACTCCTGAAAAATCCCATTCTTCTCTCTGAGTATGACCGGACAGCCGCACGGACAGATCGACAGCCCTGCCAGAGCACAGCAGTGTGGGGAGAGGTGGCTGCGGGCAGGCAAGAGCTGCAGCACCGCACCGTGGTGACGGGTCCCTCTGCAAGTTAAGCACAAGGACACAAGCTTTCTCTTTTTAAACGCACTATTGAAGACCCGTGCATCACTTTGTGTTGCACCGAGGAACCAAGGAATGGTTTTCACACCATTTAGAGGCTTTGCTTTGCTCCCTTCCCTCCCCACCCAGCTCCAGCTCCACATTTTTAAAGCCCCTGCGCTACTGCACCGGAGTGTACAGCAGTGACACTGGGATGCTGCTTCATAACTCTGTATCTGACTCAGAAACAGTCAGTTTTGCTTAAGGCCTTTATTTAAAAAAAACCAAAAAAACCAAAAAAACCAAAAACAAAAACAAAACACTATTGGGAAAAAAAATGTGAAATTTCCTATTAAATTCCTCTTTACAAACTTCTTCCATTCCCGATATGTAAAATACAAAAATACAGGATTACTCTTTACAAAAGATCTGTGACATTGATCAGTTTGTCTCCAGGGAACTCATATATCATTGTGCAATCCAGAAGTGCTAAATTCAACCATGATCACAGTCAGTACAGGTAGATTCATGTTGTAACAACGTATCTGTAGCCACAGGACAGTTTTGAGAAATCTGTGCTGCGGATTACACTGAAAATTCAGGAGTCTTTACCTAGTACCCTAAATGGTTACTGCCTGAATTGCTGGTAAGAGTCAACAGAGAGCAGTAATTCATATATGACATGTCTTCTTGATTGTTAACATGGAACAACTTGTAATAGGATGTGGAAACATAATCAGGAGGTTATTTTATAAAGCCATATTCCCTATGGTTGTATCAAACAAGATTTTATTATCTTACAGTCATTCCAATGTAACAGCCAGGAGAAGAGTGATAGCAAACCAACTTGTTCATGGGATTTGAGCACTGGCAGCCAGCGTCTGCCAGTCAAGTACTGCTCATGCACCTGATAACCAAGACCATCTCTGGATGGTGGCAAAAAATAGGTGCTAGAATCAGCTTTTAGCTGTGACTTACCTGAGGGCCTTTGGTGAACTAAAGACACAGGACAGACATAAGTTTTGGCTTAAAAGCTGTGAATCCAGATACTTGGTCTGCTTCCTGGAGTAGTCACACCAGACAGGGACTCTGTCAGCCCCAAACCCCAATGGCTGTAGAGGCCCAGGGTCACAGCACTGAAATGTGTTTCATCGCCCAACCTCTATTTCCTTTTAAACACCTTAATAGTTTCTATGACATCTCTGCAAACTGAAGACAAACTGATCTCTCTACAAAAGTTTTTTATCAGTGGTTTTCAGCCTGTAAACTGTGGACTCCCCAGGGCTGGAGCCTAGTTTTAAGAGTCTGAGAAAAATAATGCCCAATGCTAGCTAAATGTCAGCAGTCTTAAATCTGCTATCTGTGGCCTGCACCTCTGTTGGAAGATATGCAAGCATTAGTAAATCAGAAGTCTGAAAATCACTGAGCCAGGATATTAAGATATCAGCCTGATTCCCTAATTCACTCTCAAGATGAGAAGAGATTCTATCTCAAATAGCCTCACTGCAGCATCAGCTCCAAGACAAGCAGATAAATAGCCTTGCAAAAAGCTCTATCCATCAGAACTCATGTAAATTAGGTCAAGGTTGGGAAAATGCAGAGATCAGAAAACAGGACTTCCATGTAAGCCAAAAAGCTAAGTGCTAATGGCCAGTAGAGCTATATATAATGATCTCTTAAGAAGAACAACACATAGAACTAAGCCATATATTTCCTTGCTGGCAGTCAGCTGCATGTTAGTGCTTTAATGAAGTTACAAGGCAGAACACAGGAGCATCTAATCTCCAGAGAACGTTATTAATGAAGACAAACTATACTTCACAATGTGGCCATTATTTTTGTTAGCAGCTCATTAATCATTTAACGGTCATTACTCATTATTTGCTTAGCCTGGGGAGAGTACTCAGCTATGCAAAAATAGTCAGATTCAGGTGGTCCCTGCCCCACAGAGCCAACAGCACTTTAATTTCTCTCTGCTGCCAGTGACCATCAGAAGTTTGCATAGTGCTTGGAGGGAGGAAATACTGTCTATGTCCTTCTTCATGGGCAGTTGAAATGGAAGGTGATTTCTGCTGTGATAAATTGAAGATGCTGAAAGATTTCCAGCCAGTGAGGGATAAAATCCTCTGCCAGCTTTGCAGAGAAAGGCAGCAATGATGCTGCGCTGCTGTCCTCAGATCTTGGGGAAATTGGTCCCCGAACTGTTTGAAAAAGGTAATAGAAAACAAATCTCAGTTGCAACCTGCTGGTGAAGTACAGACAGGCTCTCAGGGGTGTTCACCTGTGTGCCCAAGGGTTAGCAACAGGCACACCTAAACTACAGAGGAACAAGATATTGGTCTGCAGGCACTGTTGTTGGTAAAAGTGATTTCTAAAATGATGGTCTTCACTTAAACACAAGATGACATATTCTCTCTAAACCTTGAAAAAGCATTAACCCTTGTCCTCTGTACAAACATGGACATGTGGAACGGGTTTTCAAATTCTCCAGCTGAGAGGTGCCAAAAAGAGACCAAAGTGCAGTCCTCCCATGGAGACCTGGGAGAACGTAGCTGCTCTTATGCCACAGGGACGCAGCGTTTCACCAGGACTTATCCTCCCAGCATCTGGCATCGGGAGGTCCATGGGGATCCACACTTACCCCCATAGAGGGAAACTGAAGAGAGGAACACACGTTGCTCAGTACCTGTTCCTTGTGACCATACAGCACTCATTTTAACCAAACAGCATGTGGAGGTGGGATCCCTGTGTGGCAATTAATGAGCCAAGAAATTAGGAAGGAAGAGACATTCAGAGCTAAATTAATTTCATAGCTGTCTCCTGCAGTCCAGGAATGTGCTGGGCTGGTTCTGCATTCCCAGTTTGTCCCAGGGTAACCCCACAACTGGCAACAGAGGCAAACAAGGAGCGGAGAGATAATTCAGACTCCTGCAGTGCTGGGGGAGGGACCCCAGCCCCAGCACCCACTTGGTGCAGAACGGCCACCACTGTGCCCTCAGGTGTCAGAGCTGCTGTGCCTTTGTAGATCAATTACACAACCCCCACATTGTGCAGGAGAAAGGAAGTCTTTTTTTTTTTTGTGCCCTTACATCACTTCAGGAGCAGCTGGCTAACCCATGTAATGGTTTTATAAAAATATTTTTGCCTGAGGCGCATGTTCAGGACAGAAGAAAATCAGTCCGGATAGTTAAATAATTTGTCAGTTATAAACAACTGCAAATGGCTCCTGATGAGGTAACCCACCACCTTCCATGCCACGGGCCAGGAGCAGTCCACTGGAGCCCCAGGGACCCTTCCCCGCTTGCCAGGACAAGTGCCCCTCGTAATGACCTGTATCCAGCAGAGCAAGGTTCAGGATGGGTGAAATGTCTGCTCCCGGGCACCAGCTTTCCTGGTCCAGTCCCCTTTTTTCCCCCTTTCCTGAATATGTATGGAAACCTGAGCTGAGAAGAAATCTGAAATTGTTTTCAGATAAAAGTTGGGGAGAGGAAAAGGATGTTGAATAAGTCAGAGCTTCCTTGTGTGGCAATGAGCCCTATTTATCTGTAAAATACATTTTTAAAAAGCTATAGATTCCCAGAGCCTCCTGACTGAAGGGCTGGTCCTTTCAGCCCATTTCCATAGGGAAATCTGAGCTCATGGTGAGGTGGTGTGCTCGGAGTGAACCTGCTTCACCAAAAAGAAATGGGGCAGCGGCACAAATGAGCTAATTTGACTCTCCTGGTTTCTCTCAGCCAATGAATTGCTCAATAGCCCTCAATCAGCAGAGAAGGCAGCTCACAGGCATCCACCAACAGCTTTCCACTGCCGAGTTAGCATCTCCGGGAGGGAGGGACCCAGCACTACTGGAGCCTGTCACTGGTTGGCACTGGTGGGACATCCCTGAAAATTAAAAATGGGGTGGAAAAAACAGCTGACAGAGGCTGTATCCATCTGGTTACCTGGAAAAGCTACCAACTGCCCCAGAAGATAAGTATCAGGAGAGAGACAGACCTGTGAAAGCTGTGTGTCAGCGGGGAAGCCCCAGCACTGGGTTTTTCTCCTGCTACAGCAATTCTATTCCATCCACATCCTCTGGCCCTGACCGACTGCAGGCTGAGCTGCGTCCCCTGCCCCACGGCAGCAGAAAGAACACGATGGACCGCTTCAGGATGATCTTCCAGTACTTCCAGTCCAACTCAGAGTCTGTAATGAATGGGATCTGTGGGCTGTTAGCCCTGGCTAGCGTAAAAATGTATACCTCCTTTAACTTCAGCTGCCCTTGTCTGCCCCAGTACAACATGGCATACGGCTTGGGGATCATGTTCATACCTCCCATCGCCCTCTTCTTCTGTGGCCTCATCCTCAACAGACAGTCACTGATGATGCTGGAGGAGTGGAGGCGACCACAGGGGCGCAGAAAGAAAGACGCAGCTGTTATCAGGTGGGTTTTGCACCGGGAATGGCATCCCTTGTTTTACCTCCCACTTAGCTGTCTCACGTCCATAGTTTTGATCTTCCTGGTAATTAATTTTGTTCTAAGCTCAGCTCAGCTCCGGAGACCTTTCCCCTTGAGCCTGGAGGCACAGAAACAAAGGCAGAATCTCATCCCATCCCAGCAAAGGAGGGCAGGAGTGCCTCAATAACAATGGCTGGGTTTATGCTGCCACCCTGGGAAACTGCATCGCTGCCTGCCCTGTCATGCACATGCAGGGTTTCTCCTGGGGCTTCTATGTGCAAAAAGATGAGGCATTTCCACTTAAATGTGCATAAACAATGGAATTTCCATCATGGTCATTCTTTATCAATAGCTTTGTGGTTTCCCTCCCTTCAGTTGAGTTGTTACTGACCTCAACAGGTGGAAGGGAGAGGAGAATCACATTCAGTGTGTTACACACAAAAGTTTTACCCAGTGCAGAGAGTGGGGCAAGAAAGACTACAGGAAAAAAAAAAAAAAAAAAAAAAAAAAAAAAAAAAAAAAAGGGATTTTCCAGGCAGAAACTGAGCTGATGAGAAAAGAAAGAGTGAATGAAGAAGACAAGGGAGAGCTGACAAGGATTTGTGCATGGAAGACATAAACATACAGTCAAGGCAAACACATAATGAGACAGCTGTGCACTGCATCAAATGCAGGCAGCATGCAGAGCACTGGCCCAGATCTTAATGAGAGGCAACAACAAAGAGATTCCAGAGCAGAAAACACATTAGCTGGAGCAATGCTGGGGATAATTCTGAGAGTCAGCTCTCTGGTTCTGAGAGGGCTGCTCAGCACACGGCAGCCTGTGTCCATCAAGGCTATGGGTAAAGAGAAAGCTCTCAGCATTTACCCAGTAACTTCTCTCTCTCCTGCACCAGGTACATGTGTTTCTCCATCATGCAGAGAGCTATGGTTGCCCCTATTGTCTGGATTGTAGTCACCCTCCTGGACGGCAAGTGCCTGATCTGCGCTTTCAGCAGCTCCGTGGATCCTGAGAAGTTTGTGGGCTCCGCCAATGCCAGCCCGGTGCAGGTGCAGCAGCTGCTGGCCAGGGTGCCCTGCAAGGATGACGAGCTCATGAGGAACAACACATCCCGCAAGGCAGTGTCCAGATACCTGCGCTGCTGGTCCCAGGTAGGTCGCTGCCAGCAGAACCCCCCATGTCAGTGAGGTGCTCGGGACAGGTATCATCTGCTCCTGTTCTTCCTTGATTCCGCATAGCTTCACCATGATCAGGCTGGGATCAAGACTGTTCTTTGCTTCTTTATGCCCCAAAATGTTGCCACTCTCAGTGACAATCTCCAGAGCCCTTTCCTTCCAAAAGGAAGGAAATAAAGGACAGTTTAATGAAAAGAACTTTTTATCTAAAAGAAACAGCAGCTTCTAAACCCACATAATAAGGTTTCAATGAAAATTGGGGTCTCCTAAGGTCCTGCTGTTTTTCAGTGCCAGAAGACCTTTCTAACTCCAAATCTTGCAGGTAGGACCTGCTCTTTTAAGGGCAGTGTAAGCTGAGACAGACGAAAGCAGCTTGCTCAGGAACAGCAGAACAGGACATGGTGGGGAGCAAAGCCTTGGCTGGCCCCTGCTCTCGGTATGGGAGAGCCAGGTCAGGGATGAGGACCAGTGGGAGGGCACTGAAAGCAAGTCCTTCCTTCTTACCAAGGGAGATGCAGGTAGTTTGGGCTGTCTTCACCCTGCTGCCAGGACTCCTGGGCCCTGGAGCCAGTACAGGTGGCAGAGGAATATCTCACTGGAGGTAAATGAGTGCCAAAGGAGAGCACTGAGGTACCCTCCCCTCGGTGTGCTCCTGTGCTCAAAGAAAATGCCTGGCTGCTCCAGGCTAACTTTGCAACCAGTTATTCTAGTGAACTATTGATGCACAAATAAATGTCCTATATTAACTGGCAGGAGATGGCACCGACCCTCTGAGTGCAATTTGGGGTACTGGACTTCAGGGACATACAAAGGACAAGAGTCCAGATATGCCACATCTCCCCCTCCAGCCACACAAATTCCCTGTCTCTGTGATACAGGCAAACAGCTCGTGCCTGTCCTTGTGCCTGTCTTGCTCCTGTTTCACTGCTTATTTCTTATCCCCCAGGCACTTGGCTGGAGCATTTTGCTGATCCTTATTGTAGCAGCTTTCCTCACTCGCTGGCTCAGACCTTGCTTCAACCAGGTCGCCCTCCTGCAAGCACGTCACTGGAGCAACTACATTGACATTGAGCAAAAGATTTTTGAGGAGACTTGCTGTGAGCACAGCCGGCTCTTTGCACACAAATGCATCCTCCACTTCTTCGAAAGCATGCAAGAGGAGATCAAACTACACAGCTTCAACTTGCCTATGGAGGGAGAGGGGGCTGAAGGAGAGGAAGATCTTCTCCGGGGCATCACAGATCAGGACCAGGTGAATAAACTTTTGAAAATGTGGTATTATGAGAAACCTCCCTTGGATGTCAATCAGGTGACCCAGAGGCATCCCCTGGGGCGAGGGAGATCCCCTCCACCCCGGGCAGACAGCCCTGGTACCCAGTCCAAATTCCCCAGGCATATCAATGTGTAAAAGGGGCACGACAGGGCACTGCCAGACCTGTACACAAAGCAATGACCATCAGAGACACGACAGAGGTGCTCGCATCTTCCTCCAGAACCTCAACCCCAAAGGCTCAGCTCCAGGACAGGCCTAGCAAAACCTCTGAATTAAACTAGCAATGCTTAGCTTTGAAGATCCAAAGCTCCCGGACTCAGTCACTGTTAATGACATTTCTCAGCTGAGGGCTTTTGTCATATTCAAGAGTTCGCAGCTCCTTACAGCTGTGACAAAGCCCTTCTGGCTCAAGGAAGGATTTAACCACAGCAGCAACATCTGGCAGCATCTGCAATCCGACTGGAGTGGCAGCTTCACAGAGGTGTCAGGAGCTCCTGCCCGTTTCAGTGAAACACAGTTCAGAAAGTTATCACTGCTGACACTGGAGTGATTTAATTGGCCACTCATTTAGTACCACACCAACATGTTTACTCAAAAAGGTAGAACCACCTCCTATGTCCTCCCATCTGCTGAGAGCTCTGGCTGCCCCCAGCCCAGCTGCCAAACTGTTTAGCCTTCCTCTAACAACCTGTCAATACTTCCATGCATTTTCGAAACAACATATGGCAACACACTTGAAAATCATGGAGCAGCACAAATTTAATTGAAGATACCTCTGGATATGTGTCCCTGGACTGGGCTGGACTTGCAGAGGGAAAAAGAGATGGAGGCTTTGCTTAACATACCCAGAGCCATGGGACTGTGCTGGGGGTCAGGTGGCTGCTGTAAGCACCAACACTGGGCCATGGAAAGGACACACTGACTGCCTGAGCAGGCTCAACCCAGATTTTAAACATCCCCCTGATGGACTTTAGTACGAACTGATCTATCCAGAGACTCAACCTTGCTTTACCTACATTTACACCCTTAGTTTCCAAATGTAACCTTAACTCTGAGCCTCTAATGCTAATTACTTTCTTATTTGCCTTTTTCCAGCCCCTGTTGTAGATGGTGCCAAACATGGTGCCAGCTTGTCTGATATTTCTGTCCAGCATTGCTACTTGGATGCATTAAACTCCTTACTGCAAGCTAACCCAGTACAGATACACACATTCCTCTGGGCTGATGCTCACGCTGATGCCCACTTTGTCCCTGGGAGTGAGGGGTGCAAGGTGGAGGGGCTGTGAGGAGTGGGGGTGAAGAATAAACATCTCCTTGGCCATGCACGGATAGATGGGGTGAGCAGGGCCTCCAGGAGGAAAGAAGAGGGTGGGAAAGAGGCAAAGAAGCCTGCCTCCACCTTGTGACTAAATCCAGAACAAAGGGTTGAATTAAAAAAACGTATTAATCCCCAAAATAACTCATCAAGCTTCTGGGAGGTGGGTCATCTCCTCCCCAGGATGTTTGTGTGCACAGGGCCAGGGAGGGAGGAGACACTTGGCAAAACACAGAGAGACCAAATAACTCCATGGCTCATCTGTGGGCAGCTGCACCCCTCTGCAGCCAAGAACCAGCGGGGAGCTGCGGGGTGCAGAGGGACAGGCTGCAGAGCTTTTCTTATTTGCATAGCAAAATCATCTCTGGCTGAATCCTTGAGCTCCCCTGGACACGCTCAGAGAGGGCACAATGCCAGCTGCGGCCCATGCCAGTTGGGAGAAGCACAGAGGTCTTCCCACTAGGAGCTTTTTAGGTCCAGGGGGCTTCTGAGCTCTCTTCTGAAACCAGCACTGCACGTTGAATTTCATCTCTGGTTTACTTTTATCAGACGTGACATCACAAATCTCAGGCTGAGACTCAGTCCAGACTCACCACTCTGTGCTAGTCAAATCAGTTGTTTTCCTGACCAGCCCAGAGCAGAGGTCCACAGCTCCCCTTTGCATGCTGCTTTCCATGTTCTCAGGTTTTAAGTCATCCCAGAGTGAATGCAGAATACGAAATGCAAACAAACGGGAAGAGAAACAGCTTTGTTACCTGATACCCGACCTACAGATGTGTCTGACACGCTCAGGGATCCTCACCTGCCAAGAGCCCATGAAACAGCAGGGCTGCCTGCTAAGACAACTTGGCCAATCTCTTTCCAAACTCTCCTGATGGGAGTTGTGACCATTTTCCTGTCTCTCCTCCTTATATCCTACATTGACTGGCACATGCAAAGCATCCCTGACTCCCTGGCTTGGTGTCTGTCTTGGTGTCCAGGTGCAGGACCCCATGCTGGGAGGGACCTGGTCACTTACCATCTCTCCCAGGAGCTGAGAGATGCATGAGCAGGCAGCATTGTGGGAGGCATCACCCACTCTGCCTTCTCTTGCAAATTGGTTGGAGTAAGCTTTCTGCTGGCTAGCTCAGCAAAACACGGTCCTCCCTAGCAAAGCAACATGAAAAGAAAGACCCAGGCATTGGCTGCTCTGGGCTCTGTTTTGAACACCACTGACTTACTGTTGGCGTCAATGAGAACTGCCAGTACTGCACACCAAGCAAGCTCAGCCCCCTCATTCGTGTTTAATGAAAGGCAGAGTTTTCCTGGAGATCAAAAAGCTCTCTGCTCTTTACAAGGTTGATTCATGCAGGCTTTCATGTGAACTGCCCTTCAAAAAGCCACTCCTCAGGTGAACAGAGAAGCCAGCCTGAGCTCTTAGCCAGCAATACAATAAGACTCATCTATATTCATGCAGCCAAATCTCTTCCTGTTTATGAGGTCATGCAATTAACCTCTCCACGGCAGGAAGAGCTAAGACCGTCCAGGTATTACCCATGTGCTTTGTGCTCACCTCTGCAGTGGCATCTCAGGGTGACCTTGGCATTATCAACTGAGCCCCAGGGCTGATGTGAGGGGAGACATCAGACACTGCAGCACTGACTAATGGTCAAAACACCTAGTCTGGCTTCCTACCTCTGCTCCTGACACACTGCAAAACCTTGAGAAAAAGTGTCTCCTGCATGCCACCCACCTGTGTACAGCCCTGGTGAAGTGTCTCACAGCCACCAATGCAGCCACATTGGTGCCCAGACAGTCAGATGTATCCCGATACTCATGCCAACAGCACAGATGGTGCCTGGACGGGAGGCACTGAACACCTTGCTGGTAGTCAACACTGCACCCATCTGTTTTACAGCCACTTGTAGTCCCAGTATTCCCCCACCATTTGGCCAGCTTGAGGGAGCAACCTAGTGCATCAAAGATGCCTTTTGAACTGGGAATAGAGATGCAGGAGAGCAACAACACCCCAACCTATTTCTTTTAGGTTTGTGCTGTAGGACCTAAGCCTGGCCCAACCATACCTATCACATCTCATTAGTGTTTGTCTCAGTTCTGGCAAGATGGGAGTACCCTGTCTGGTCAGCACTATGCCAGCAAACGTGCACAGGATCTCTGCACCAGAAAGCCCTCGGGTCTGCAGAGTTAACAGCAACAAGCTGAGCCACGCCCTTGTGAAAGGGGAGAGGGATGGAAGTGACGGGGAAGTTTTTCACCCCAATATCAACACGAGGGTTATGTCCACCACAGACCTCAGCTGGCTCTGCCCAGGCTGCTCCTGGTGCACAAGGAGCAGGGAGGACAATGCAGGTATTCAGGTCCACTTGGGTCCAGATCACCTGGTGTAGCTACTGAATTTATAAGCTCAGGTAAAGTGGCATGGCTAAGCTGTCAGCACTGCCGTGCTGCATGGACCAGCCAGCCCAGTACTTGGCTAGCTCAGTCGTCCCAGCACCATGCACTGGTTGCATGGGAGATGTGCCTTAACTTAGCCTCAGATCAAGGCATACAGCAAAATCCCAGTCCTGGTGCCTGCTGCTAAATGGATGCACATTGCTGGCTCAGGTAGTCCTTGCTCTGCCCTTCCTGGCAGGATCTGAGTGATCTTTAGAGGAGCAGCAGCTCCACTGCACCCTCAGCACCCAGGGCTGCTGGTACCCACCAGCCTGATGGGCAGGGAGGGTTCTGCCCAGTCCCTGCCTGAGGTGATCTGGTGCCGCTGGAAAATACAGTCCCTTGGGAGGTCATTGGCAGGATTTACACATCCTCTTTATATTCACGATTCTTGCACATCCCAAATTTATCAAGGAGCTGGGATTATACCCAAAAGAGGTGGCTGTAAGAAAATCATTCAGCCTCTATCACTGCCATTCAGAGAAAAGTGCACTCAAGCCCTTCAGAAATGCTAATTGAATGTGGGTGAAAAGAAGAAATCTCAGAGGAAAACCTGAATTTCAGAGCTCTGATGGCCAGGGAGCATATTCTGAGAAAGCAGAGGCACCCAGGGCGTGGATGCTTTCAGCAGGACCCACTTGTGGAGCAGGGTTCCTCTGCGCTCCTGTCCCTGCAGCTTTCTCCCTTCTCTGCCTGTTTTCTCCAGCCCTAAAGCCAGGAAAAGCGCTGTGTGCCTCTGGATGTCACCGGACTACGCAAGCCAGGTTTTGAAGGATATTTTAGCAAGCCCTGAGGGCACAGGGCTGTGAAAACCAAGGAGCTACAAGTATCATCTTGTAAATCTGGCTGAAACGTGGATATGTGTAGGACGGGAGCAAGTAATGGACTTCAGCAGCAGAGACAGAACATCCCAGAGCACCAAGATCCCTCCTTCCTCTGTCTTTCCTTTTCCTCTTCCTTCCTTTACACTGCAAAACAGAGAAAAGGCATTTCCCAGTGAAGCAGAAGCAGGTACAGAGCAGGGGGCTGGCAGACCTGTGAGGCACTTGCATTAGATGCTGCTGGGACAATGCAGAGATGGAGGGAGGGGGGAAGCTCTAGTGTTCTGCCTTTCCCTGTGTGCTGGCACCACAGAGGTGGGGCGTCCTGTTTGGTCCTGGGAGGAGCACCCACCTCCTGCATTTGCAAACAGGTTCACAGAGGCCAAGCAGCCACCTCCCCTTTCTGCCCAGGGCACAGATTGCTCTGCAGAGGGCACAGCCATGGTAACACCTGCACCCTCCAGCTAAAGGGACCAGTGACCAAGAGACTGCAGGAATGGGGATGTGGAGAAGAACAAAGCCAGGTTTAGCAAACCAGAAGCAACCCAGGTCCCACAGATACAAAGAAGAGCAAGAGGAAGCAAACTCTGAACTTTTGCAAGCAGCAAACTCATCAGAAAAAAAAGTTTTAATTTTCTGCTTTAAACACTAAGGCGGTAAGAGTGCATGAATGAAACACCGAACTGCATACAGACTTGCTGATGCTCATCTTTGAAGAGGGAGGCTGAAAGAAGGAAGTAAATAGAGGCCACAGCTTGGACCCCAGTGTGGGGGGGAATAACATCAAGGGAAGATGGACAAGTTTCGGATGATCTTCCAGTTCCTCCAGTCCAACCAGGAGTCCTTCATGAACGGCATCTGCGGGATCATGGCCCTCGCCAGTGCCCAGATGTACTCAGCCTTTGATTTCAACTGCCCATGCCTGCCACGCTACAACCTGGCCTATGGACTGGGCATCCTCCTGGTGCCCCCCCTCATCTTGTTCCTGCTGGGCTTCGTGCTGAACAACAACATCTCCATGCTGGCGGAGGAGTGGAGACGGCCCTGGGGCCAGCGAGGGAAGGACCCGGCCGTCCTGCGGTACATGTTCTGCTCCATGGCGCAGCGGGCCATGATTGCCCCAGTGGTCTGGGTCTCAGTGACGCTGCTGGATGGCAAGTGCATCACCTGTGCCTTCTGCACCTCCGTGCCTGTGGAGACCCTGGGCAATGCCAGCAACCTCAGCCTCTCCCAAGGGGAGATGAAGCGGGTCCTTGCCCGCATCCCCTGTAAGGAGATCTACAATGGACAGGAGCTCATCGCCAGCGAAGTGGCCATCAGATACCTGCGCTGCATCTCACAGGTGAGAGGTGCTGTGGCTGTGCCTTCGCTGGTGGTTTAGGGTTAGGAACTGCCAGCCTTAGCTCTTCCCTTGAGGGATTCCTTGTTGAAATCAAGCTACAGGAGGAGAGACCGGTGATTTTGCAGGGGTACGAGGTGTTCAGACTCATCTCTGGAGAGTTCTGCCTCCAGAGTGGTCCAGAGACTGGAGCTGTAAGTGGTCCTGATAATTCAGTCCCCTCTCCTGCCTGGGCAGCCTGGGGCTGCAGGGCAGCAACACACAGCCAAGCTGTTTGCAGAGATTTACTTAGAGCAAGTTCAGAAGGGGCTGACGTGGATGTCTTTCAGTGACTGGTGGGCAGTAACCCCCTCCCATAAACCACTGGTTGCCCACAGTTGCTCTTGGTGCTTATTATAACGTGTGCAAGCTATGGGCTGACAACCACCTACGCCACTGGCCTCTGCCACTTGCATGGAAGCAGCCAGCGTGTGTTTGTCAACGATCCCAGGGAACCACAAATGAAGAAGTGACACTAACCACTTGTCCTGTGCTTAATTCCTCTCAAGCCCTCTGCTTTTGCCCACAGTGGAGACAGGATGGTCTGACTCACTTTGGTCACTCATGTACTCCTGTTTAAACACAGCTCCTCTCCCTGACCTCCTTGGGTCAGACAGGAGTTATTATCCCCCGTTTAAGAGAAGTGGAGGCATAGGAACCTCTCCAAAGACACAAAGCAGTTTTTTCTGAGTAGACCCCAATTACCAGCTGCTGGGAAGCACTGGGAGCTGAAAAAGAAGACGTGCCACCCAGATACCCCCTCCCAGGTTCTCTCTTAGGGGGCTGCATTCACAGTGGGGTTCATCCTCATGAGCTCTGCCTGCACAGCCTGGGAGCAGCCTGAGATGACACCAACGGTGAACGAGACAGACCGGTCCTGGCACTGCCCTGATCTCACCCTTCCTGTCAGACCCCATTAACAGGGGATCCTGTTGTCACTGCTCACCCACAATAGATGTTACTAAGTCCAACAGCTCAGGAAAAGGGTTAGACATCTGCATAAACTCGGGGAGTATCTGGAACGACATTAACTGCGAGTCAGAGGACATAGACAATCCTAGACACAGGTGAGGCACAGCTGTATCGGAGGCAGCACCAAGGGCTGGGTGCAGGTCTGGTGTTACTTATGGTCACTGCCCGCTGATGCTACACACAGCAAGAAGCAGAAAGGTGCTGCCTACTTGGGTACATGAAACCAAATTTCAGTGCAGGTGCACTTACATGGTACATAGGGTCTCCACGCCCAGTATTTGCAATGTAAACACAGCCAAATGTTCAACAGCCCAACCTGGGGCCAGGCTTGTTAGCAGCCTGGGGGGCTCCTGCCGGCTGGTGGGAACTGCTGGGCACATGCTCTGCCTGCCTATGACCAGTCTGGTTCCCTCTCATCCCTGCAGGCTCTGGGCTGGTGCTTTGTCCTGCTCATGACCACGCTGGCTTTCTTGGTCAGATCCCTCCGGCCCTGCTTTACTCAAGCTGCCTTCCTGAAGAGCAGGTACTGGTCCCACTACATAGACATTGAGCGCAAGCTGTTCGACGAGACGTGTGCGGAGCATGCCAGGAGCTTTGCCAAAGTCTACATCCAGCAGTTCTTTGAGGGCATGAGCACAGACATAGCGGCCGCTCGCTGCCACCCACCCAGGAAAACCCCTGTGGATGTGGGGGAAGCCGCTGAGAAGCTCCTGGGCATCACCGATCAGAGCACCATGAACACAGCCCTGAAGAGCTGGCACAGATGCAAGCCCCCCCTGCACATCCACCTACCTGCCCTCCCCAGCGCTAACGGCTGGGCAGGGGAAGGGCAGCCCCCCACACACCCCCCTGCACCCCGAAAGGAGACGGCTGCCTACTACAGCCGGGTGTGAGGGGACGCAGGGCTACACAGCAGCAGAGCCGTGCTTTTGGGAGGGGGGCTGTGGGGAGGGCAGGCAGGTGGGTGCCTGAGCTGGATGAGGGCAAGGGCCAACACCACAGGGGCTACGGGGGGATGGCACCCAAAGGGCTTTGCGGTTCCAGTGTGATCCCATCTGGTCCCACATCAAATCCTACAGCATTGGTAATTCAAGGCCATGGCGGACAAGCCCCACAATGCACCAGGCAAACGGATGTGCTGCGTGTCCCACACCACCAAGCACCAGGTTTGTGTTGTGGCAGTTGCCAAGGCAGACACCACCAGATGTGCAAAACTTCCTTTCTTTTACCACGTGCTCAGCACCAGGCAGCATGTGTGTGTTTAGGCAGTATTAAAAATCCCCCGGTGGGGAAACAAGCTGGGGGTACCCCCTTCTCATGCCAAGCTGTGAAACCCCAAAAGTCTCCCCATTCCCCTTTCCACACTACATCCCCACGCACACAGCTTTAAAATAAATTCTACTCCAGCAATAACCCAATAACCTAGTGAAGGGACATCCCATGTTGCATTACACATGATGGGAATGGCGTGGTTGGGTGTCACAGGTACTACTCAATGAGAAGCCCACAGAGATGTTCCTTGAAGCGGTGTGTAGACAAGGAGAGCAGCTATCGCCCAGCAGTGCAGAGGGTGGGGGCAAGGATTTGCTGCAGGACAGTTTGTTCTTGCAATTTTACCTGGATTCATTCCTGACACAAAGACTGATGTAAAAAACTCACCTGGGTTTTCATTTAAGGAGCCAAATAAATAATTCAGGCTTACTGTTCAAGCTCTGCGCTCAGGTACAAGGATTTATAAAAGCTATTTACAAAAGCTGTTGGTGTTTCTTTATTTAAATGCAATGAAAAGGACTGCGGAGGCCCCCAGGCCAAGCCCAGAGTGCTGAGGCTGCACAAGTCGGAGCGTTTTGCCAGTGTGCAGTAGCCAGCAGGGACCTGGCCCTGGCCCTCAGAGGAGAAGCCAGGGCAGCACCGCAGACCCTGTGCAGTACCAGGTGGATGCCCATTTCCATAGAAACTGAAGGTGGAGGCCTTCGAGGTGACTATGGAAATCACAGCCTGGAAGAATGTTCCCCAGTGGCCCTGATTTTATTACTAATACGCAGAAGGAAAACCCCTTTTGCAAGACAAGTTTTACCCCTGCTGCGTCCCTTTGGAAATGCTCATCCCCTTGAAATTTCTGCTGCCGCGTTCTTGTTCAAACCAACTTATTACAGTTGGCTGGTAACTGAGGTGACTGTCGTTTGAATAAACCTTAATTATCGGTGTGTAAGTCCACAGAGGCTGTGGGGAGAAGAGAACAAAGGACCAAAATGACAAGGAAATTCTCTGAGCTGCTGTGAGAGAGCCTTAGCAAGCCCGTAGTCAAGGGCAGGCTGAATCTGGCTGACTCCCAGGAGAAAGGAGCATGACACAGAATTATCATTCATCTTCACACCCCAAACTTTAATTAAGGCACCTGCCCAGAAATTAATAGACACAAAACCTGATTTACAAAGCTATGGAGATTCAAAGATACAGGAGGTTTCCACTCCTATTATTTGCAGTTCAGCACTGTTAATAGCTCACCGAGAAAAGCGTGCTCAGAGTCCCAACAACGGCAAGCAGCTTGCAGGACTGGCAGGCTCCATTACAGAGCTATTAAGGTACCAAAAAAACAGTGTGCATTTTCAAAGAGAAGCTTTTGCACTTCTAATTTTGATTGTTAGGATCAGAGGTCTGCTCCCATGCAGCTACTTCAGCAGCTGCAGCGAGTCCCCACAGAGCAGGCAGGGCGTCCTTTCTTTCCTGGATCTTGGGTACATTGTTCCTCTTCAGGAAACCCCTCATTAGGGAATCAGCTGGGCTGCGGTCCCGACACTGAACCTGGTTAGCAGCAGCTCCCTGGGCATGGGGGGAACCCGTGGCCCCCAGCCGAGCTGCCAAGCACCGGGCGGGAGGAGAGCCAGCCCCAGGCAGGCATGGAGGTGCAGGAGTGCCAACAGGTGCATCACACCCAAACACCTGGGAGCTGCAAAAACCCACCTGGGGACCCCAGACCTGGGGATAAGGAGGACTTGGTCCAAAAATCTCAGTGGAACTGCTGACACTGGGCTGAGCTTAGCTGCGCTCCTGGCAGACAGGAACGTGGGTGTTGCTGAAGATTTGCCTGTGCTGAAGACATCCTCTGGGGAGGGCTGAGTTTGACCCTGGGGATATGGCGACGAAGAGGCTGGGGAAGGAGGACAGGGCCTCTGGGCTCTGCAAGCTGGAGCTGTGGGACAGATGGCAGAGAGGAGCGAGCGATGCAAGGAGAAAGTGAGGCGTGCTTGGCTGCCTCGCAGGCATCGCTCCGCAGAGGAAGCAGCGAGTGGAAAAGCCGAGCTGGGCAGAAATGCATTGCACTTCCCAAACAGCAGGCTGCCCCAGACCGACACATGTGGCTTCCCTGGCCCTGCTCAGTCCCTCCCCCCTGGCTTGCAGCAGATCCTGGGTGGGAGGAAGCAAAACCTGACCATCCTGCAACACTCATGACGGAGGATTCCTGCTTCTCCCAAAAATCCAGCCACGCTGGCGTCTTCCTGCTGGCTTGGCCAGCTCCCATGCACAAAAGCAGCTGTTCCTGCCCCTTCACGTGGAACCAAGGGCTTCTCCCATGCACGACTGTACCCCCAGGCTGGGGGGGCTCTGGCGTTTCCGCTGTGCATCCCAGCAAGGTGCCCCGTCGCTTCCGTCCTCCAGGCAAACCCTGGGCTGTCCCAGACAGCCTCTGCACAGCTGCATTGCGGGGCCTTTGCACAGCTGTGTCGCAGGTCTGAAAGAGGATGTGCTTTTTCCAGTGATTCATTCTGGGCCTTTCCTTTCCTTTTTTTTTCTTTTTTTTTTTTTTTTTAAAGGCACAACCCCAGCCTTGCACCCAGCAGAAGGCAAGCGCCTGCTCTCTTTGCCCCACCCAAACACGGGGCCTGAGAACAACCTCCTCCCTCCTCCCAAAAGCTGACAGCCGAGGGCACATTGCAGACTGAAAAAGGAAGCTGCCAAACTCTTAACTCTGTTTTCATCAGCTTTCGCTTTGCCCATCAGGCCAGCCTCAGCCGCATCCCCACTTCTGCACAGCCCCACGCGCCCCCCCGCACCTGGAGCCCAAGAGAAAACCACACAAGGAGCCAGGAAGGCTCCAGAACTGGTTTCAAGAACTTTTCAAGTAAGTGACTTCATTTTTTTCTTGCTTTCACGCGTGCATTAGGGAAAGACTTTCACAGAGGCTGCTAAAAAATGATCTGCTGCAAACATCTTTCCCCCACCTCGCCTGCCCACCCCTCACCCTCCCAGGCAGGCACTGGGCAGACGAAGGGCAACTCCCCCCAAAATTGCATACTCCCCTTTGGCAGCTTCTCTTGTTTTTGCTTTCCCAGTTGCCAGGCACTGTCAGAAAGGTCACAGGGCCTTGTTTATCGGGGTTATGTGTTGGTAACACTAATAACAGAGGTCTGAACCCCATGCACAAGAACAAGTTTGCAGGTTTAGCGTCTGGCTGTGAACATGGTACACCACAAAGCGCGGCAGCCAGGGCTGCGGGCCTGGTCCCCATCACGTGGCAGCTGTTTTCGGCTGGTCTGTCTCCTTTGCAGAGGGAGTTTTGCATATGGAAAAGAACTGGGAAGAGGCAGGAAGACATTAAGGGCTGTTTGTGTTTGAACTCAGAGATATCAAAGTGTGACTTTAAAGGGATTGCCTTGGGTTAGATGCAGCAGGGAACCGCTGCCAAATTTCTGCCCCATTCCCCTGTGTTGCCCCACCGAGGAAAAGGGTAAAACAGGATTTGGTGGGGCAGCAGATGAACCAAAGCACAGGAGTAATGTAAAGCACAGTGCACGAACAAACCTGGTATAAACCAACTGTAAAGATTAAGGTGCCTTTATCTCCTCTGTATGAATGTCCCCATAGCCTTTTCCCCATAGCTGGGGCTGGCCAGAAGCCTTGCTGGGAGATGCCAGCCTTGGGGCAGATTTCGGGGCAGCGTGGCTGTTGGTCAGGGCTCCCCAGGAGCCTCGGATGTGCACTGGTGCTGCAGCACTGTGCAAGCTGCCAGAGACAGTTAGTTGGGTGCCTGTGTCCTTCCTATCTCAAGCAAACCCCAGTGACAGCAGTTCCCCTGAGGCCAGCAGGGTTTCGTCACATGCGTGAGGGGTCCCCCAGCCAACAAGGTGCTTGGGGCTTCCGGAGATGACACCCTGTGGGGATGCAGCACAGATAGAAGGTCAATAAATTAATTAAATGCAGCTTGCAAGTGGCAAGTGGGAATGGGCATCACTGCAGAGGGCATGGATGTACTCCGCCATTATTTCCCTGTCCTTTAAAAAAAATCAAGGCACATACTTTCCACTGCTTGGTCCCAAGTGCCTGCCATCCACGCAGCCCCAGGGCCAGCCCCGCCAGTGAGATGAGCATCTCAGTATAACTAGTGTTGTAATGAAGAAGGGACTGGAGGAAGCCGCACTGGCGAAGGGCAGTAAAGTGCATCTCTGGCACCAAGGTGTGCTGGTCGAGGGGCTCGATTTCAGGCCAGCAGTTGGAGGCTGAGCCAGGACTATGAGCCAGGATGGCAAGTACGGTTGTCAGCCAGCTGTGGGTGAGGAGATCATCCTGCCACACCTAATCCTAGCAAAAACTCCTACGTAATTGCTAACCCAGGTCTATCGGTGTTTGGTGTTTGCGTCCTAGGTCATCAAGATAAGCTTCAATTTTCCAGAAAGTAATTTCTCTTGTGGGTAGCAATGGCCCCAAGCATCCCCTCACCCTTGTCAGCGGAGGCTGTTCCTGCTTGGTCCTCCCCCCTCCCTGCCCCTAGACCTGCTGGGCCATCTCGCAGCACCTCTTGCCGCCTCCCTGACGTACATTTGCCCATTACTAAATATTAACTCATCAGGTCTGAAGGGGGAGGTAGAACCCACAGAACTTGCATAGGAGCACAGCACCAGCATGCATGTGCCACGTGTGCCTAAGCTAGCGTGAGTCAGTGGCAGGGCTGGAGACACATCCCACCACCAGTGCTCCAGTCCAGTTTCCCCAGTAATGTGACATCCTCCTTCGTTGCAGGCTTGGGAAATCATAAAATGTCCCTCAGCAACACTGACAGTAATCACCTCCACAGAAGGTGACTAAAACCAAAGCGAAAGAAAGACAATGAATGTACAAGGAAGAGCTGTCCTGTTCATAGTCTTTGCTGCAGAGATGCTTTGGGAGAGATTAGTAGGAAAATGAAATGACTGAGGTTTCACACATTGCTTAGGCTGAATCCCTCTTTGGCTCCTTTTGAAGGATCCCTGGCATCAGCAACCAGCTCCGGAGGCTGGGACACCACGCAGGAGGGACAGCAGTGAAGGTGTTGTGCTGCCGGAGCAGCCCCTTGCATTCCAGCCAGCCTAAGGACATTTCACCCAGCTGGCTCAAGGCCATTTCACCCCGCGTCGGCGTGTCCCTGGGTGCTGGGAGGTGGGCCAGCACAGGCCCCTGCTGCAGCACACGCCTCCTCTCACCCCCAGGACGAGATGGCTGCCCTCATTGCTGAGAACTTCCGCTTCCTCTCCTTGTTCTTCAAGAGCAAAGATGTGATGATCTTCAATGGTTTGGTAGCCCTGGGCACAGTGGGCAGCGAGGAGCTCTTCTCGGTCGTTGCCTTCAACTGCCCCTGCTCCCCTGCCCGCAACTACATCTACGGGCTGGCCGCCATTGGTGTTCCGGCCCTGGCCCTCTTCCTCATTGGTGTCATTTGGAACAATCACACCTGGAACCTGGTGGCCGAGTGCCACAAGCGTGGCACCAAGAACTTCTCTGCTGCCGCCACCTTTCTCCTCTTTGGCTCCATTATGGGCCGGGCGGCTGTGGCACCCGTCACCTGGTCGGTCATCTCGCTGCTGCGCGGGGAGGCTTACATCTGCGCCCTCAGCGAGTTTGTCAGGCCATCTTCCCTGGACAAGTTCCCAGCTGAGTATGGGGCCGAGATGCTGGCCAGGTTCCCCTGCAGAGACGAGCCGGCAAACCTCACCAAGTTCAGGGAGGAGGTGACACGGAGGCTGAGATACGAGTCCCAGGTAGGCATGCTGGGGAGAAAGCTACATGGAGTAGGAAAGACCACCTTGCCGTGTCCTAACACAGCCTCTCTCTTCTCTCTCAGCTCTTTGGCTGGCTGCTCATCGGCATTGTTGCGGTCCTGATTTTCCTCACCAAGTGCCTGAAGCACTGCTGCTCGCCACTGAGCTACCGGCAGGAGGCTTACTGGGCCCAGTACCGCTCCAACGAGGACAAGCTCTTCCGCCGCACAGCCGAGGTCCACTCCAGGATCCTGGCAGCCAACAACGTGAAGCAATTCTTTGGCTTTGTGGCGCTGGATAAGGAGGAGAAGGAGCTGGTGCAGGAGTTCCCAGTGGAGGGTGTCCAGCCCAGCCCCCAGTGGAATGCCATCACGGGTGTCTACATCTACCGGGAGAACAAGGGCTTCCCCCTCTACAGCCGGCTCCACAAATGGGCCAAAGGAGTGGAAGGGAATGGGCCAAGCCCAGAAGGCCACGAAATGCTCTTTTTGGCTTCCTAAACAGGTGCTGGGAGCAGTTCCCCAGACAGCCTGGCAGGCCTGTCGGTGTGTGGCTGAGGGATTCACTGGGAATATTCCTCCCAGCAGGATTACTTTTCTCAGTGGGTAAAAAGGGATCAACAACCTCAAGGCAGAGGCTGATAAGCAATGCCCTGAGCCAGGGAACCCCTCCTTCAGAGACAACCATCTCACCGCTGCTCCCAGAGAGACAAGGGGAGCAAAGAGCAGACACACACCTTACCTCCAGGCTGCCACTGCACTCTGCCATCTAATGCACCAGCAGAAACCTCAGGGAGCAAGATGTGGGCACGACATTTCAAACCATGACTCCTGCAGTCCCACCCATCTCTCCTATGGCAGGGTTAGCCCCAGCCACCCTGCACACCTACTTGTTTTATTGACATTGGTATGTTCTTACACAGCAGCATGATACCTGTTAAGCAGGCAGGTTCCAGAGCACTTTACAGACTTTACAGCGCAGGGAAAAGAGGGAAGCAGTTGGTAAATTCCTGTGGCAGGGGAGATGCAATAGCACCTAGGAAGGAATGGGTCCGTAAAACAGCAGCACACCAAATAACTGAGAGACTAAGGCAGGAGGAATCAACTATATTCCTGTAATTACCAGGTTGGAATTTGGGTAGGACACCAAACTCCCTTTGTTCTTACTGAAGTGCCTGGCAATTTCTAATGAGCCCAAAGGGTTGCAACCACACGTTTACAAACCCAGAAGATGGCACCATCAGCAGAATAGCTTTTGGGGGGTGGGGGGTGGCAGCTCTGAGGAAGCAGTACCGGCAGTGAGCCACCAAGCTGTATGTGTCTCACTGCATTTCTCATCCAACCACCAGATGAGAGTCCTGCTTGTTCGGGTTGCGAGTTGCAGCGAGACCTCAACCAGAATTAGTGTTACAGATATATATATATCTATATCTATACATGTATATAGAAAGTGTGTAGAATTATATAGATACATATATACATGTATATAATTATAGTTAGCTGTATTAATGGAGCATCTCTCTTCCAGGGAAAGGGGGTGAGAAAGTTGCCAGCCAGAAGACCCCATTACATGCACGCATCTGCTGTAGTGGGACTGCAGACCTGCGGTGATGAGGGACAATAGGAACAGGATGGGGGAAGCAGCCCTTCTTCCCCCACAGTTCCCTTCTACCACTGGAACATTCTTAAACTCTTTCCACTCCCTTAATGGTCCCTGCAGCAGAGGGTCTCTTTTATGGACTTGGACATACTCTGAGAAAGCAAAGCCAGAAAGGTGTAGAATGATCACCCTCACCATGATGCTGTGCTGACTATGGCCTCAAGGCTGTTCTTACAGCACCACACAGTCCCTTTTCTCCCGAGGCTAAACCCCACATACCCACCACTGCTTCAAGAGCTGGCAGGACAATGAAGTTTGTTTTTCCTACTTGTACTGTTTCTTTATAGGTACGAGTTCCTTTTACACTGTGCCATTACTGAAAAGCCTTAAATTGTTAAAAAAAATACTCAAACCCACAGAACTCAGAGGCTTACACACAAGGAGGTCTGAAATAAATTATTAAATGAGAGTTATTTTTCATTGCCATCTGAGTTTTTTTTCAGGGGGACACAAAAGGCATATTTTAACATTCTCTTTGAACCCAAGTACTGGAAACATTCTTTTTTTTTTTTTTTCTATTAAATTTTCAGATCCTCTTCTAACCAGATGACCCCAGGATGTGAAGTTTTAAAGTATTACCACATATTACAAGTTAGTAACACTGATTTTGAGTTATTATTGCAATGAGTAGCACAGATCTTGTACATCAGGATACACAATTGCAGCAAAGGAAAGAAAATGTATTTAGAAACCTTTTTACAAGTACATCCCCTTGCAAGAAAGAGCTGGAGGGTGTTCCCTCACATAAAGAGGCAGGAATACCGCTCAATGGGCAAGGCATTCCAGGATCCCTGTTCAGCTTCTCTACAGATTCGATTCGCCTTACACTTGTAGAACAGCTTCACCATCGACTAATCTGCAGGAATGATCAGATGCAAGTTAAATGAAATTGCATTAACTTGAAAGAGAGTTCATTTGCATGTCTTCTTGTTGGCCCTCCTGTTTGAACATGCAGACACACATGCCACCGTGCACACACACAGGTCAGTAGATGCAAGGTTATTCGCTGAAACAAAGCAGCATGATCATTTGCCTGTTCCTCTTGCTTCTTTTACTTCCCTTACCTCCCTCCTTGATAGTCCTATTTTTTCCTTTGAACTACCTCCACTCCAGTTCCTTCTCCTCCCCTTCCCTCCTTTGAGGAAAGAGGCAAGACATGTAATGCTTGGGACTGGATTTGTTTATCCTAAGAATAAACCATGAGTACAAACCAGCTTTTGCTCAAACTGTTTACCTCCCTTCTCTTCTCCATTAACCCCAGGCACTTTTCCACGTGCTGGGATTTTACCTCCATGCTAGAGGCTTGTCCAGCTTGTCGGAGAGGCATGTTTGGGTGGACAGCTAACAGGGAGGAGTGAGCAAGCCATTTGTACTCAGAAGTACTCATTTGCCATTGTAGGGGTTTTTTTCCTCCCATCCTCTGGAGCCCTGACTGTGGCCCCAGCTGAGACAGCCCTGGGCTTCTGGCCCTCGTAGCCCATCAGCACCCTCACAAATATCCCTGCTGATCCCATTGCTCAGCCTTCCACAAGGATGACACTGAGGTGAGGAATGTTAACCTGTATGGCTTTTTACACTAGCACAAGCAAGTGGGGCTAGGCCTCTCACCAAAAGGCCAAGAGGGAAGTTGAGCTGCCTGTCTTCCTGGCGTGCCAGATCATGCAGGCTGCAAGCCCACACACTCTCTGCTTTTCCTACAGAGGCCAAAAACAACCCCATCACAAAGCAGCCTAGACGTTGCTAGTTAGGGCACACTTCCCAGCAGCAAGATGGGTTCACACCAGGCTCCTCCAGTATGGAAAATTACCCACAGGTCTTGCATTTTCCCTGTTGACTACTGTAGAGACTATAATAGCCTCAGTAGTCAAGACAAAACAATACCTCAAAGGGATCTTTTGTTTCTATTGCAACACTTATTTATGTATTCTGTTATGTAATTAATTAATCCCCAAAAAAGCCACCATCATTGCAGCTGTGTTCTTAAAAAAAGCAGCAGCTGCTACTGGATGTAGCAAGCAGCCTCCTCCTCTAGAAGAGCATTAAGCAAAATCTGAGTACAGTACCTTGCTCTCCCCAGGGGCAAGATCCCAACAGACTTGGGAATGAAATGCTGAATCATTCAGCCTTGACAACACTGGGCATTCACAGAGGCAGAAGAGCTAGTCCTGCAGAGTTCAGAGCACCTACAATGAGTAAGACTCTTCAAGTTTGATATTTCAAAGCTGGGGACCCATTTACTAGTGTCAATGTAGGATAATCACACTTGTTTGCATACCCTGCTCTTCCCCTCACCTTCAGTTCTTCACCTGTAAAACACGATGATCACACCTACATCTTACTGGAGTTATAAGAATATGGATCATAAGGCAGCAACACCAGTGACAGAGCCTACTTAAGTACCCAAAATACTTTTTTTTAAAGAAGAAGGTTAGACTGGGATTACTTTTTTTCAGCACAGAAAAACACTTTTTTCTTTGATTTCACTGATTTCTCTTAAGAGACAACCACTACCAAAAATTACTAGTTCTTTCTGTCCTCAATCACTGGCAATTGTTAAGAGAGATGGCTGTGATCACAGAATCCATCATAACGGGATGCTGTGGGCTTTAAAGGCATATGCCCTTTCAGCTGAAGGGGCCAAGAGCATCCAGAGCTGCATTAGGAAGAGCATTACCAGCAGGTCGAGGGCAGTCATTCTTCCCCTCTACAGTGGTGAGACATCTGGGTTGATGTGTCCAGCACTGGGCTCCCCACTACAGGAGCGATACAGGCCTACTGGAGCAAGTCCAGCAGAGGGACAGGAAAATTATTATGGGATTGAAGCATCTAGCACACAAGGAGAGGCTGAGAGAAGTGGGTCTCCTAAGGAGAAGGCTCAAGGTGGATCTTATCCATGTGTATAAATACCTGACACAAGGGTGTCAAAAAGGTGGAACCAGACTCTTCTTACTGGTGCTCAGTGACAGGACAAGAGGAAATGGGCACAAACTGAAATACAAGAAACTCCATTTAAACATAAGAAAACACTTTTTCATAGAATCATAAAGGTTGGAAAAGACCTCAAGGATCATCAAGTCCAACCCAACACCACCTAACTCACTAAACCATGTCCCTAAGCACCACATCTACACATTTTTTGAACACCTCCAGGGATGGTGACTCCACCACCTCCCTGGGCAGCCTGTTCCAATGCCTGATCACTCTTTCAGTGAAGACATTTTTTCCTAATATCCAGCCTAAACCTTCCCTGGTGTAACTTGAAGCCATTTCCTCTTGTCCTATCACTTATTACTTTAGAGAAGAGGCCAGCACCCACCTCACTACACCCTCCTTTCAGGTAGTTGTAGAGAGTGATAAGGTCTCCTCTCAGCCTCCTCTTCTCTAGACTAAACAACCCCAGCTCCCTCAGCCGCTCCTCGTAAGACCTGTGCTCCAGACCCTTCACCAGTTTCATTGCCCTTCTCTGGACCCGCTCCAGCACCTCAATATCCTTCTTGTGGTGAGGGGCCCAAAACTGAACACAGGATTCAAGGTGCGGCCTCACCAGTGCCGAGTACAGGGGCACAATCACTTCCCTAGTCCTGCTGGCCATACTATTTCTGATACAGGCCAGGATGCCGTTGACCTACGTGCCCACCTGGGCACACTGCTGGCTCATGCTCAGCCAGCTGTCAACCAGCACCCCTAGGTCCCTCTCTGCTGGGCAGCTTCCCAGCCACTCTCCCCTGAGCCTGTAGCGTTGCAGGGGGTTGTTGTGACCAAAGTGAAGGACGTGGCACTTGGCTTTATTGAACCTCATACAATTGGCCTCAGCCCATCGGTCCAGCCTGTCCAGATCCCTCTGCAAAGCCTCCCTACCATCAAGGAGATCAACACACCCACTCAGTTTTGTGTCATCAGCAAACTCACTGAGGGAGCACTCAATCCCCTCATCCAGGTCATCGATAAAGATGTTAAACAGGACAGGCCCCAAAACCGATCCCTGGGGAACACCACTGGTGACCGGCTACCACCTGGACTTAACTCCATTCACCACGACTCTCTGGGCTCAGCCATCCAGCCAGTTTTTTATCCAGCAAAGAGTGTTCCTGTCTAAGCCATGAGCCACTAGCTTTTCTAGGAGAATGCTGTGGAACAGGGTGTCGAAGGCCTTGCTAAAGTCCAAGTAGACAACATCCATGGCCTTTCCCTTATCCACTAGACGGGTCACCTGGTCATAGAAGGGGATCAGGTTGGTCAAGCACGACCTTCCTTTCACGAACCCATGCTGGCTGGGCTTGATCCCCTGGGTGTCCCACACATGCCGTGTGAGCACACTCAACATGAGCCGTTCCATAATCTTCCCTGGTACCGAGGTCAGGCTGACAGGCCTGTAGTTCCCCAGGTCCTCCTTACAGCCCTTCTTGTAGATGGGCGTCACATCGGCGAGTTTCCTTCTGAGACCTCCCCTGTTAGCCAGGACTGCTGATAAATGATGGAGAAGGGCTTGGCAAGCTCCCCTGCCAGCTCCCTCAGTACTCTCGGGTGGATCCCATCTGGCCCCATAGACTTGTGTGTGCCCAGGTGGCATAGCAGGTCATTAACTGCTTCCTCCTGGATTGAGGGAAGGCTGTCCTGGTCTTTGTCCCTGCCTGCCAGCTCAGGGAGTTGAATATCCTGAGGATAGTTAGTCTGACTATTGAAGACTGAGGCAAAGAAGGCATTAAGCACCTCAGCCTTTTCCTCATCCTTGGTGACAATGTTCCCTCCTGTGTCCAGTAAGGGATGGAGATTCTCCAAAGTTCTCCTTTTGTTGCTGATGTATTTGTAAAAACATTTTTTATTATCTTTTACCACTGCAGCCAGGTTGAGTTCTAGTTGGGCTTTTGCCTTCCTAATTTTAACTCTGTGTGACGTGGCAAGATCCCTGTACTCTTTTTGGGTTGCCTGACCCTTCTTGCAGAGATTGTAGACTCTCCTTTTTTCCTTGAGTTCCAGGCAAAGCTCTTTGTTTAGCCAGCCTGGTCGTCTTCTCTGACCCTTTGTCTTTTTGCAGATGGGGACACCCTCCTGAGGAATGTCCAGCCTTCCTGGGCCCCCTTGCCCTTCAGGACAGTCTCATAGAATCATAGAATGGTTTGGGTTGGAAAGGACCTTAAAGATCATCAAGTTCCAACCCCCCTGCCATGGGCAGGGACACCCTTCACTAGACCAGGTTGCTCAAAGCCTCATCCAGCCTGGCCTTGAACACCTCCAGGGATGGGGCATCCACAACCTCCCTGGGCAACCTGTTCCAGTGTCTCACCACCCTCACGGTGAAAAATTTCTTCCTAATGTCTAGTCTAAATTTACTTACCCTCTTTTAGCTTATACCCGTTACCCCTTGTTCTCTCACTACACTCCCTGATAAAGAGTGCCTCCCTATCTCTCCTGTAGCCCCCTTCAGGTACTGGAAGGCTGCTATTAAATCTCCTCGGAGCCTTCTCTTCTCCAGGCTGAACAACCCCAACTCTTTCAGCCTGTCCTCATAGGGGAGGTGCTCTAGCTCTTTGATTAATTTTGTGGCTCTCCTCTGGACTCTCTCCAACAGATCCATGTCTTTTTTTATGTTGGGGGCCCCACATCTGAACACAGTACTCCAGGTGGGGTCTCACAAGAGCAGAGGGGGAGAGTCACCTCCCTCGACCGGCTGCTAATGCTTCTCTTGATGCAGCCCAGCACATGGTTGACTTTCTGCGCAGCAAGCACATGCTGCCGGCTCATGTTGAGCTTCTCATCCACCAATACCCCTAAGTCCTTCTCCCCAAGGGATTCTCTGAACCAGTGTCCTAAACAGCCTGAAATCTGCCCTTCGGAAGTCCATCTTGGTGGTCTTCCTCGCACCTCTCCTTACTTCACCTGGGATCGAGAACTCTATCATTTCATGGTCACTAAGGCCACGACGGCCTCCGACCACCACGTCTCCCATCAGTCCTTCTCTGTTTGTGAACAGCAGGTCGAGCAAGGCTCCTCCCCTGGTAGGATCGCTTACCAGCTGTGTCAGGAAGTTATCTTCCACACACTTCAAGAATCTCTTAGACTGTTTCCTTTCCGCTGTGTTGCATTTCCAGCAGATGTCTGGCAAGTTGAAGTCTCCCACAAGAACAAGTGGAAGCGATCGCGAGACTTCTGCCAGCTGCTTGTAGAATGCCTCATCTGCTTCCTCCTGCTGGGAGGGTGGCCTATAACACACTCCCAGCAAGATATCAGTCTTGTTAGCCCTTCCCCTCAATCTTACCCATAAGCATTCAAATTTATCATTGTAATCCTCAATTTCTATACAATCAAAACACTCCTTAACATATAGAGCCACCCCACCTCCTCTCCTTCCTTGTCTATCCCTTCTGAAGACCTTATAGCCATCCATTGCAGCACTCCAGCTATGAGACTTGTCCCACCATGCTTCTGTGATGGCCACTAGGTCACAGCTGTTCTGCCGCACAATGGCCTCCAGCTCCTCTTGCTTGTTGCTCATATTGCGTGCATTCGTGTAGATGCACTTGAGCTGAACTGCCGAATACACTCCTACCCTCCGCATGCCACCCCTAGGTCTGTCTGTAATGAGCCTGGTAATTCCCCCTGCCCCCTTCAAACCTAGTTTAAAGCCTTCTTGATGAGCCCCGCCAGCTTACGAGCGAGAATCCTCGCCCCCCGTGAGACAGGTGAACTCCATCTGTCTCTAGCAGGCCTGGTGCCACATAAGCCTCACTATGATCAAAAAAAACAAAATTGCACCTCTGGCACCAGCCTCTGAGCCAGGTGTTAATCAGGTGTGTTCTCTTGATCCTCTCAGTATTCATCCCTGCCACTGTGGGGATTGAGGAGAACACGACCTGTGCTCCTGATTCTCTAATCGATTGCCCCAGTGCCCTGAAATCCCTTTTAATTGCTTTTGTACTTCTCTCTGCAACCTCGTTGCTTCCAACCTGCATGGCCAGCAGTGGGTAGTAATCAGAGGGCCATACCAGACTAGGGAGTTCCCTGGTGACATCTCTAACCTGGGCCCCAGGGAGGGAGCAGACTTCCCTGTGTAAAGGGTCTGGTCAACATCCCTCTGTTCCCCTCAAGAGGGAATCACCTATGACAATTACCCTCCTTCTTTTCTTAGCTTTGGCAGTCGCAATGCGTGGGGCCGACTGTCTCAGCTGAGGCGACCCCTTGGATGGACCTTCGTCTTCCTCCTTATTTTCCTGGCCCTCAAGCTCCAGTGCCCCATATCTATTGTGTAATGGCAACTGGGAGGGTGAGGAAGGTTGGGAGGGGATTCGCCACCGCAGAGGAAGATGGTGCAGACCCCTTGGCCAGAGCAGCAGCCTTAGCTCTGAGACGAGTGCCCACCATTGTGTTTGAAGAGTCAGGGAGGATGTCCGTGCTTCTCCTGGTCTCTAGTACTTCCCTCAGAGGAACCCTGCCTGCACTCTGCTCCTACAGCTGCCTTGTGAGGCTTCTGGACCCAGAAGAACTTCTGTGTCACACTACACAAGCTGCTTCCTCTGCTGCTGTGAACATGGTCAAATACTGGAATAGGTGGCCCAGAGAGGTTGTAGAGTCTCCGTCCTCGGAGAAATCAAAACCAAATTGGACATGGTCCTGAGCAACCTACTCCGGTTGATCCCTGTTTTGAGCAGGGGTCTGAAACACATGATCTCCAGTGGTCCCTTCCAATCTCAACTATGCCACAATTCTGCTCTGCTTTGCCACTTGCAAGGAGTACAAAGGCACTTGAGATTAATCTTTCAAAGTGTTAATTCAACCAAAAGGCAAGAATCTTCTCTGACATCTTGACAAACAGAGAAATCAATTTATAAGACATCACTGTACTTGAAAATATTGGATCATAACTGCAGCATTTCCCCAGGAAGGTAGAACAGGTATGGGCAATGTCTGTATTGATTATAAAAGAGTCTATATTTAAAAACACATCTTCAAATTCATCAGAATAGGATTATTTGTAAGATCTGGACAAAGCTGCAAACCTCTATCTAATCTTTTCCTTAGATTGTTCTTCCCAGTTTGGTTTGGTCGTAGACCAATGCTCTCCAGAAACTCTCTGTTCATGGTAGAATAGTACAACTCCCACATCTCTCAGTTCCCACACTGCATGGAGAGCTGAGTCTCTCTGCTTCTACTTGCGCCATACTTAGGTGTCAGCAAGGGAACTCTTGGTCTCCACATACTCAAGTGCTGCTCTTTTAACAGCCAGGACACTTTCTGTTGTACCAAATTTCTTCTCATAATCCAGGTAGCGTTTAAAGAAGAATTTCATCTTCTTTGGTGCCAAGCTCAGGTGTATGACCCTCTCAAAGATGTCCCTGCAAAAAAACAAAGTGATTAAGATTGCTGTGTTGGTAACAGCACTCAACACAAGCCCTGCATCCTGCCTTTGAACAAAGAGCAGAAAGTCAGGGGAGACACTCAACCTGCTGCAAAGTGCTGGTACTTGAAAGAGATTACTGAGAACTAGCCAAGACCTCAGACTAGAAGCTCTCTGTTTACTTGCAGAACTCTAAGGCTGCTAGTTAACGTAAGCTAAGATCCAGACACTGTACTTGGCCCTGCATTCAGTAAGTGGATGCGGCTGGATCCATAATGTGGAAAGCTGGGAAAGTTTCTCCAGTTTTATATTACAAGATACACAAGGGCTTGATCTCACCCTTCAGATACAACAAAGCAATTCCTCCAGCAGGACAGATGAATCTCAGTGCAAGTCCTGTAGTTTCTGTCAATGCTGGTCACTACTTACAAATCAGTCCCTGTCTGCTCTATGGATCTTCTTGGAATCTCCCCAGTCCTGGCAAGGATAAGCATTTCCACACACTCGTTTTCTTTCTCTAGGTGATAAAAATTCTCTTTTGCTCTGCTCTGAGAGGCCATATTCAACCTCATGCTGCAAGGTACCTCTGGTCTTTCCAGGTGTTGCTCCAAGCACTGTACTCTGCCCCCTCCAGCCTGCTGTAGCACAACTCACCGTACTTCCTTCTGGCTGCCATGTTTGATCATGATGTCCATGTAGATGGACCAGATGTCAGTCCGTTTGGGATAGCTGTTGAGGGTGCTCTCAAAGAGAGCCTTGGCATGTTCTAGGTCCCCAAAACGGAACTCCATCTGTGCAAACCTTGAAATGACATCCACATCTGGAACAAGTAATGACATGTTAGGGTATCACAGTAGCCCTCTTCTCTGAGAATCAAGAGCAGCACATTCAGCACCAACTGGTTGCACTTTTCACTTACTACAAACTTTGTCACAGACAGAGATATCAGAGAGCAGCCTATCTAGTGGAGATCTGTCAACAAGTAGTCCCCATTACAGACAGGGAAGAGAGTGCTTACGTTCTTTGGTGGGCAAAGCCTTGAGAGCACGATCCAAAAGCCTGTGTGTAGCCTCAGTCTGTCCTTGCTTCAGGAGGAAAGAGGCGTATTTCAGCCACACAGATTTCTCCTGACGGAAACGCTTCAGCATTGTATGGTACAATTCTTCTGCTTGCTGGAAGGGCAGAGTTGTGTTAGACCACACAGATTCATGATACAGCCTTGTAGCTTTAAAACTCTTACTCTTGGCCCAGGCACCTCCAAACACTTATGACAGAAAAGCAAGTATCAATAGTTCCTTGTCTGCTGTCAATCATAACTATTAATCCCAGCTAGGAACAGGATATGCCTAACATCTGACAGCTGGAAGCTTAAACAGCCAGCATTGGTAGTGTAGTGCCTGGGACCTGCTTGCACTGTCTTACCTTGTACTTTTCAGAATTGGCATAGATGTCACACAGATGCTGGAAGACTTTCAGAGGTTCATTGTACTGAACAGCTCTCTCAAAGACCTTCATCAGTGTCTCCTCAGTACCATACATGTTCTCCAAGTTCAGCAGAGCTACCCAAACATTCAGCTTCTCCTGTTCTTCCCTTCAAGCAGATGTGAAGAAGAATATTTAGCCTTTTACCACTCTTCATTAGCTTTTTCCAAATCACCCTACAAAGACTCACTGATTGTAGCCTGTCTCCACGACAAAGGAAAAGGGCATACTTCTCACTGGCACACCACTTTCGGAATAGGGCACAGCAGTTGTTGCATGCCCTACACACAACACTACAACTAACTACCACTACCACTACTACGCTACTACTAATTAGCACTACAACTTTTGATCACTGTTGTTTGTAATTATAAACCACAAGGTTAATTCAAGAAAGCACAATATAATCATGCAGTAGAGATTATTTAATACACAAGGGTGCAGCCCTATGGAAAAGGTGACAAGAGTTTCACGGTTTGTTTCATGTTTTGATTTAAGGACAACATCACTGCCAGCATTATAATCTTCAAACCCTTCTGACAGCTCAGAGGCATGTCCGTGTGTTCAGTGATACCTTGAGGAGCGACTGTGAGCTGAACCAAGTCAGCTGCAGGCCAACTGTGGTGCCTCAGGCCAGACCTTCAAAGGGCCAGCTGACAATTGCTACCGTTTAATCTTGTCGAGTTCACTGAAACAGGCTCTGCCACTCCAGATGCACATGCACACACACTGATGATGCACACACAATGCTCTTCTCCCATCACAATTACCCCACCATGATTTATTCTTTGCGGCAAAGAAAGGCAGAGCCTCATTATTACCTGAAGCAGATTGTTTTAAGTGCTCTCTCTGCCACAGCTCTGGCCTTCTCAATCTCGGTAGCCTGGAGGTGGAAAGCCATGTACTGTAGCCAGAGGATGGAGCTGTTGGGACTGCTCAGCAACAGGCGGTCAAAGTCATCTGCTGACTGGGGCTGTCGACTGGGGTCCATCAGGGCTGCCTCTATTTTGCAAAGCTCCTTCTCCTTCTTCTGCTTCTCCAGCTCCTTCTCCTTCTTTGTTTGTTTCTTCAGCTGAAAGAGCAAAAAGTAAGACTGGGGAAAAGCGACCACTTATGTGGGAATAGGCAGGCCCAGTTAAAGCATAGCCAGACCCCAGTATGCCCAAGGCTAGGCAGTTTTTACAAGAAAAGGTGGGACCAATTGCTTAAGAGAGAAGGAAAATAGCACACACACCCCACCCCTTCACACACACACAGTTCACACCTCCAAGAAGAGCAGCAGTACATGAAATCTCATTTCTTTTCATGAAATACATTGAGGATCCAAACACTTCACTAGTCACACACCCCAACTGCAGGATTCACACTTTACTCCTCCCTCTCATTCTTCCACCTTTACCCTCCAGGCCAGTGCTCACCACCACTCTGCACTCTGTAAAAATGCAGGACATAAGGGGAGAAATTGTGCAAGACTGAGATATGTTGCTGGATCACTACAGTGACTCAGATCTAAACTGGGAACTGACAGTGCCATAGTTCTCTGCATAAGGCAGCTATACCTTGGGCAACAAAGCACTAGCCATGCATGGTGTTTACAGAGGTGAGTTTTGAGGGACAGGGGAAATTCTAAAAAGTAAACATGAAAGTAATTCATGAACTTGTTTCTGATTTTGCTGAATTGCTCACACTGGAAAACTCTTCTCAAAAATTACAGCATAAGATTTTTTTTGGTGTTTTTCTAAATAAGAGAACGATAATTTGAAAAGGTATTTAATCTCCAGGTTTTCCTGTAAATTTACAACACTCAGAAAATAAAACACAGAGCTGGCATCAAATAAAAAAAAACTGCTTTAATTAAAATATGTTTGACCGTAAATAATTATTTTTTTAGTATGTCAACATAAGAAGCCCTATTTTCATGCAGCCATGCTAAAATAAGGCCTTTTCTCCTCTGTTTCATAGATACCTGCTGCCAACCCAAATGCTCGGAGTAGTTAAAGAGATTCTATAGTAGCTGTCAGAGATGTTCTCTCAGGTTAAAAGGCTTTTCTATGGGGCAGACAGACATCCAAATACTGAAACAACACATTACAGGCACCATGTGGTGTCTCCTGTGCAGGCAACACTAGTACATAGTACCTTCGACTGTGGATCCTCCTCCTCCTCGCTCTCTGAGCTCTCTTCCTTCTGGTTCAGCACAAGCATCTCTACTGCATTCATGTCCTCATCCCAGGTGAAGCCCGTGGAAACCTGCAGCCTGGGAGCTTCACCAGGTTTCCTTATCTGCTTGGAAAAAGACAGGGAATATCCTCGGTTTAAATTAAAAGTTTTCACACTGAGATCAGAAAACTACTCTTTGCTTGTGGCTTCTCTCTGGCCAGTACTACTGACTTCTCACACTTGCAAACAGTGCACCAGCAAAAACAAACTCTAGTCACCTTTGCTGCAATTTAAACTCAGTCCACCTCAAGTGATCTTTCAGATGACAAAAACACCAGCCTGTGTCACTCCTGTCTGCAGCACTGATACTTACTGTCTCATCCAAGTCAAAACTAATAAATCTCAGTAGGGCTGGAAAGTCATTTCAGGCTCAGGTTCTCCTCCAAACTCCTCACCTTAGATTTCTTTTTAGCTGCCTCTTCCTCCTGGTCATCATCCTCCTCCTCCCGGTAATATACCTCAATTCCACTGTCATTTTCATCTGCTGGGCAGGTCTTCTTTTTTTTTGGCTTAGCCTCCTGCAACAAAGGGAAATGAGTGCATGGTGGAGAGCAAGAAGTGGGATGAATCTTAAAGGCAATTCAGATCACAAAGTAATGAGCCTGACAGCAAAGAGAGGGTGGTGCCACAGCAGAGCATCCCCCGCTGTCCTCTCACATAACAGAGAATAAACTCGCGCCATAAAGTGCCAAGATCAACAGGACAGGCCACAAAAGCTACACAATTAGGCTGCTAATTCAGTTAACTCCAACCCAAATGGAATACTTTCTGATCTTTGCTAATCTCCAATGCAATTTAATCTCTTTTTCCTATTCTGTATAATTCCCCAGCCTGATCCCAGTGGATCTTCCCAGTCCCTTCAGTATTTGGGCCAACCGAGCCCTTTAGAGTGTCATGCACAATCACACCCTTACCTGCTCACTTTCAGAATTTCCTCTTCTCCGTTTTGTCTTCAGCTTAAGCTCTTCTTTCTTTTTGCTGTCACCTGCCTCTCTTCTCTGCTCCTCGGCATCATATCGTGGTAGGCCGAGGGATTCAGGCAAGACGCTTGGCATTCCAGTGTCCTCAGGCAGGAGAGACAGCTCAACATGTTTTGCTTTTCCATTTACACTATGATGCATTGCCAGGAGTAGCGGGAGAGAAGAGAAAAAAAAAAATCTGAGCATTTACAGTGACTGCAAGGATATGAACTTCTTTCAAATATTCCCGACTCTTATCCTCCCTCCTTCCATTCTCCTTTCTAATTCATAGTCCTTTTTAAAGAACATTGAACCTACCGAAGCACCTTGGCAGTAAGCAGCTTTCCTTCAGGCAGGTACTTCTCATATAAGGAGTGCTTCTGTACAAAGTAAGGGGAAACACTCTGGAACAGGATTCGGCCCAGAAGAGAAGAGGATAAGCTAAGATGAGGAGAAAAGCCAAAAATAAGTATTCCATAGCAGGGGAAAAGAAAAAAATACAGTGACTATATCTCTGGCATCACCAGTTCTATACAGCGTCACCCAAACTTCCCCTACTTTAATTTCACAGGCTCAAGAAAGCTGCAATGACACCTTGATTCCCAGAAGGAAATTCCTTTTGCAACATTGCATTACACCAGAGGCCACCCCCAAACAAGATTCCAGAACTATACATTCAAAATAAGTTCTCCAAGACCCCTCATTTCTCAATAAAATTTTCTTATACTACTCACCCGAAGAATACGCCTGATGGAGTGATTGATTTTACATAACCTCTCACTAGCTGGCCTTTTTTAACATCCTTAATACCTGTGATTTCAACATCCTCTACTTTGCTGTTGCTCTTTGGGTTTAATCTAGAATAAAGCAGAGGTTAGAAGTTAAAGCACTTGTCTGAATAATCCACAATCTTGTCTGGATATCAAAAGAAGAAATAGGTATTAACAACAGCTAGCACTTTCTGGAAAACGCACCAAATCAGGGACACCTTTCAGTTTATTCAAATATACTAATGGACTATCTGCATCTCTGCCAAGTGATACAAAGCACTAGAAAATAGATACGCTGCTGTAAACAAAGCCAAACAAAACAGATCAGCCTGGCTTCCTCTGACACTAAGAAAATGAGTAGAGTAAAATGCTGTCTGAAATGTTGCACAGAATTGGCTTGGGTTATTTTCCACTTATTTCTAAGATACCTTATTCTATATGGTTTATGCATTTTTTATTCCATAGAGAAGGGAAAGCAGGAAGCTTGGTTTTAAGAGACATTTAGGACTAAGTCTGCCATTTAATTAAAATGTTTAAAATGCAGCTGAACATTGAAAAGTAACATGTTTGCATTGCAAATTCAATGGTGTAACTTTCCCTTTCTTCCCAAATAGAAAAAAAAAGAAAACAAACAATTAAGTCAGGTCTAGAAACTATGATCTACAGAAATTAAGTCCGAACCCACTTGATCAGCTCTACATTAAGTGTCAGACACCTCCATGTCTGCCAATGCATAGGAAAAATCTTTCTGAACTAGGAACAAGTCTCAATCCCTTTAAAAAAAAATTTAGTCCTTTTCCTTTGAACACTTCACACTGATTTGCCAAAATCAACAATTACTGTATTTCACTGTCCTCTTCTTCATTAGTAAGAGATCAAAAGTCTGGAGGGAAGACACATACCGGGACTGCCGGAGAGATAACTGGATTTTGCCATTCTCATTGGAGAGGATGTAACACCTGTATGGCAGAGTAAGGGGAGAAAACAGAAAGCTTTTTCACCTGTTAAAGAAAGCCACAGGTAGAAAATAGATATTTTCACTAGCAGAATTAATCTCTAGAGGAAACAAACCACTCTGTCCCTTGGAGCACTTGCTAACACAAACCAGAATGACACAACAGTTCATGAAAGCAAGCTAAAGGGCTTTTTGAAACACATCTACTTGCTTTACCCAGTACCTATTGCTAGTACAAGACTTTTAAGATTGCTACAGCTGAATCACTTGGCCTGTTGCACTCTCCATCTTTCCCAAGAAGTCTGTGAAGCAGGGAAACACAATTATTTGTGCATTACAAATGTAAATACAATTGACTTACCAAACAGCCCACAGAACCACAGCAAAGCTGGGACAACTGTCTTCTCTTAGCTAAGGTGCTGATGGGACTGAGGGAAAAACTACTCTCAAAAAGACAGTCCAAGAAGGTGGCTGAAAAGGGGCTCCTTCATACACGGAAAATACAAGACTCACCCAAATGCATGTAAGGTCATAAATCAGCATTACTTCTTAACTACAGACTGAACCTTACAGGTCTGGCATCATCTTACGGCAGTAAAAAGCCTGTCACCAAAGGGGGATATTTCTATCCCTCGCAGCTTGAGGGAACAAGAAAGAGAATTACTGACCTGACAATCTTGCCAACTTTGAAGTCACCCAGAGGATTCTCTGTGTAAATATCATTCAGGTGAAAGATGCTGACTTTGCCAGTTTTCCCACCAGGCAGTGCAACAGTCAAACCAATGTGCGCAGTCACCTTTGTTACCATGCCTACAGTGATGGTGCCCTGCTCCAGTGACTGAATTCCTGAAAAAAGTGAAGGAGGGAAAGGACATCATAATACCCCAAAAGCATACAATCAAAGCAACAGTGGTAATGAGTCAGTGAAACTAATTTTAGTTGCCTAGCCACATATCAAACCCACCAACTTTTGGTAAGGTGCAGTCTCTGCACCCTCAGTGCACAGCAATGTTTGCCTTTGTAGCCCAGATAAGGTCCCCTAGTTGCACAGTTCCAAGATCCAGAAGAACTGACAAATGCATCATCTCGTGTCTGAGATCAGAAAGGAAAACGTTCATAAGGGCTCAGAGAAGGGCTTCAGTCTGAGACAGGAAGAAAGTGATTCTTTAGTCGAAAGGCCTGACCTTTCTTGCCTTGCATGCTGCTACATCTGGGTCAGGGTCCCAGAGGTTAGTTCTGTCCTACAGGGAGGTACAACATGGCTCTGAAGTGTAACATCTTCACCTGAGAGGTCAGTGCAAGCCCACCTGAGTAAAGCATCATATGCAGTGAGGTCCTGCTGTTAAGGCTCCACTATACCTGTGAGTGACAAGCAGAGTTTTGTTTGGGTGACGTCTGTTCCAGTCACTGTAGCTGACATTGCCTGGCCATTTTTGAAGCTCTTTTCTGGATGTTTTAAGACCTGAAAGAAAAGACAGATTTCCACTTATAAATTATCAGAATAGGAGCTTTGCACAACTTTGACTTTAGTCTCCTTCTCTGGAGACATTCAAAGCCCGCCTGGATGCATTCCTGTGCGATCTGATCTAGGTGTTCCTGCTCCAGCAGGGGGATTGGACTAGATGATCTTTCGAGGTCCCTTCCAATCCCTAACATTCTGTGATTCTGTGATTCTGTGATGTTTTTCCCATAAAGGTTTACCATTTCTAAACATATCTTTGATATGCACACTTGACTGATAGCTCAGCATTGCTTCAGTGGCTCTGCTATGCTGAGCCAAACTAGCTACAGGCATAGTGCTTGCTTGTCAGCGAGAAGCAGTGACGCCTGGACTATGAGTTCACATGGATGTCAGAAGCATCTGCAGTCACCACTTGCAGCCATGAGCACAGAAAAAAAAAATTGTGTAGCTTATCTGTAATGGCTTCTTACCTTGGTGTTCAGAGACAGCAGCAAATGAGGAACTCTTCCTCGAATGTCAGGGGCAACTTCTACCTCCAGCCAATTTTTGAGGATGTTATACTGAGAAGATACCAAATAACCAGAGAAGACAGCATGAGACTTTGGGAAAAAAAAACCCTTCCCTAGTGGAATTGCTGATTTTTAAGACTAGAAAGAACTACTTAAGCCTTGGCTCTTGCACCAGGCAAAAATGGTGATTTGGCTTCCACCCCTACAAGCATAATGCTGCTAAAGTCCACAGGCAAGTGCACACAGGGGATCAGCAGTGAGTATACTTTGTGCAGGTGGCATACACAACTCCTCAAAGGCCATTTTGCTAAAGTGCAGGATGGGAAGCATCTGCTTGCAACAAACAGGCATGTCAAAAAGGATGAGTCAGCTTGACTCCATCAAGCATAGCAAACATGACTTCCTCCTCCTGCTTTCCCCCTAAGACACTGCACTTTGTATGGGCCACTCTCACAGTTAACAAAGATCATAGTAGTGTCAGTGTTTAGGTCTGAACTAAGGCCCCTAAGGTCACCCCCACTTACTGCCTCACCGAGCACACTTCTTACGAAGACTGACCTCACCTTTTTCACAAAACAGGTGACTGTCTGTCCAACACTGTAGAGTCCAAGTTTCTTAATGGCACTGTCGTCTTTAACATTCAGCAGTGGTGTGACTTCCCCTTCTATTTCGCTGTTTGCAAACAAAGAAATAGAATATCAGTAAGATAGCTTTGGTCCTAATGACGAAGATAGGAGTTAGAAACCCAAGAGATTTTGGTGAGCCAGTACTGCTGTGAGAATGCCTTTGTGGCATTCATCCCCATCCCCTCCCCAGCTGCATCCTTCTGTAGGGAATTAATTCTTCCCTGGGCCCAGGGAATCCTTCTGACATGAAGGGACATACCAGAATCCAGATTGGCAGAACCTGAAGCCAAACAGACCTTCAAAGGAAATCATGTGCTAGGAGAACACCATGAGGTTTAACATAGCTCCCAGACCAAGTTAGTTTGAAAGAGGGAATAAGAGGCCTTGCCACACTGCATACATCTGCAGCTCCTTGCTCATGGTCAGCTCATTCACAAATGGGAGGAACAAGGGAGGGAACCTACATGGATACAAGGTCTTCAAAGCATCTGCAGACAGCACAGAGGTTAATACTTACCTTGGTCGAATGCTGAGTTCCGGAATGGACTGTGTGAAGTGTGGATGGGTGATGGGCAGGTACCTAAAGAACAGGAAAAGGATTACAGTTTCTCATTATTTCCCCAGGCCCCACTCACCTGTAATCCCTCTGCATTGGCAAAAAAACAGGTGTAAGTTCTCTAAAACTACCAAAGCCTTCAAGTTCCAGTTCTTCCTAGTACTATTTCAGTGGCAACTCAGGTACCCAAAACACTCTGGCAAATTTAGCCCCTGGGGCCAAATTCTGCTTGCATTTAAGACTTCCACTGGACCTTAAGAGTTTAGACATCTTTTTTTCTTGCAATCTATACTCAAAATAAATACAGTGACATAGGTAGAGAGCTTCACCAAAACCTGGATCACAGATACAATATAATGGCAGATTTATTCAGGCCTCAACTACGCTAGCAAGGACAGCTGTAACAGTATCCAGTGACGGAGGGAGCAGCCTAGATGACCTGAATTGAGTAATTGTTTCTCCCATCACATTCCCCAAAAAGTAATAATAGGAGCATGTTTTCCCACCTGTGAGTATTCACATCTCTGCCTCCAATGACTCGGGCAGTCACCTTCTCTCCAGCTTTCAGAGTGTATGTTGGAAAAGAGCCTATGGGCACTTCATCCAGAATACGAGATGCGTGGATTGAACCTGTCAGCTTGTCATCAATAGCAACTGTGACGTGGGTTGGTTTGACAGATTTAACAGTACCAGTAACAACATCTCCTGGGGAAAGTGAGTGTTTCACAGTAGGAAGCATCTCTTCTAATGCTGTCTCAGATTCGTTCCGGACCCTTACAGAAACATTCTTCTTTGCTGGGTCTTGTACTGCTAATAAGACTCCGTGGTCATTCACCTTCACTGCTTTTAAGGTTGCAGAGATTGTTTGTCCCACCTTCAGTTTTTCTGAGTCAAAGCGGAAGGTGTCATTGAAGTGAGAGGCTATGGGGATAGCTGCCAGCTGGCCTGTTTCCAAAGACACGATGGCAAACTCTTCTGCTATGTGCTGCACGACAACAGAGTGCTGGGAGTTCTCTGTGAGCTGCTAGATGACATAAAGATAGTGACTTACCCTGCTGAGATTTTGATTCCCTCCACTCTACCTCCCACAGTTCTAAAGGAGGAAACAGCCCCCCCACCCAAATTCAGTAATCGCCTAGAGTCTGACAGACAACCAGAAACACGCAGATCAAAAAACTGAACACATACTTGCTTGGCTCTTTGTTTTAACAGTTTTTCCCGAAGAGAAACATACACCTTGGATGTGAGGGCATCCACATGAAGAACCAATGCCTTGGTGTTCTCACCAGGAACAGTACTTTTCTCTACAAATGAGAACAAGAAGGGCAGGGGGGTTGGAATTTGACGATCTTTAAGGTCCCTTCTAATCCAAACCATTTTACAATTCTATTATTAACTCTGGATGACAGTAAAGGATTATAAGCAACTGAGCTAGTGGACACATGACAGACACGAAGGGTTGTGTGTGGTTCAGTTTAATTCCTGAAGACCACGTGAGTTACTAATGGTAACTATGTTATGTAACAAAGTCAACTTCGTGACCAAATGTGTAAATCATTTGTTGAAGAAGAGAACAGATTTCTCCAAACCAAAACAAGCAAAGATGCTCACCTCCCAAATGGTAGCGAGTGGCTGTCACAGTCAAGCCTGTGACAGAGCTGCCACTGAACAGTGCTGAGCCATCCTCCTTCACATCCTGCACAGCCAACTGCAGCTCCTTCCCAGGCACCAATTCACTAAGGCCTTGGGCCACGCCGGACCCCCCTAAATAAAGGGAAGAAAAAGCGAGAAATCAGTTTTATCTATTCTGCATCTTTGCAAAAGAAAGGGAGTTTTCACATTTGCTCAAGAAAGCTTGAATAAGAATTTATATCCACCTTCATAAAAGAAAACAGTTTAGACTCCTGCATCTGTAGAAATAGAAACAAGTAACTTCTAAGATTTAATCAAAGTACAAACAATTTTGTGAAATTACAGATCTGGTAACTCTGGAGGCAACATTTTCTGATCTTATATAAACACTGTCACACAGCATTGCATATAGAAAAATGTGAAAGCAAAATGGATTAATACTAAAAATACAAACCAGACCTGTCAATTCACAATTACAGGAAATAAAACATTAAACATTACTGGATATAAAAAGAATGTAAAAAGGCAAAGATAGAATTTGATAAAAATAAACTGTAATACATCCAGTATTCCTAAATCTAGAAAAACAGCATGCGACCAAACCTTTGCTGAAGGACTTGTTCAGCAAACCTGTAATACAAGTATGCAAATCGATTTATGCAAACTCATCCCTATGTGAGTACTAGGTGTGGGTTATCACAAGCACTTGAGTGCCAACATAACTATCCTTATACTGAAGGTAGTAAAGGCATCCCTATAGATTCTAGTAGAGCAGATCCTAGCTAAGGCTCAGGGTGGCTGAAAAATTCCTCGGCAAAAATCAGTTATCCCATGCACAATCTCACCCTGGCCTTCCTTATTTTCACCTTCATAGGACCTTTCAAGGGACTCATTCTTTAGTATCCCCCTTCCTCTTTTGATATACGGACCTCACAGTTAGTCTATTTATCCCCTTATTTTAAATTTTCTAAGCTTTGACCTCCATCAATATAAGAAGCCTGGCAGACTTCAGTGAAAAGAGCAGCTTCTTCAGCTTGTTCCAGCTGTAGTTCCAAAAAGCCCTCTTGCCAATGACAGACTCTGCACACATCCCTTTTCTAGTAAGCTCCTCTTGGAAGCCAAGTCTTTGCTTGAACTGAGCTTTCTTTCACTTAAAAGAAAATGGTCTTGGTTTTTTTTTTTTTTTACGCGATCGATCCCCCTTAGCAGAACATGTGCAACCTTTTACCTCTTCTTCTCAACAAGTTCCTGATTTCTTTCATCTCCTTGAAATATTGATTCAGCAGGGCAAAGCTCTCTGCAGCAGAATCGCCTGAGCTGCACTCTGACACCTTCAGATTGAGGAGCACACGCTGCTTCTCCTCATCAATGCTCATCACCTTTGCAATCACAGTCTGTCCCACCACAAAGTGGTCCTTGGTATCCGTCACAAACTTGTCACTCATGCTCTGTGCAAAGGAAACAAAGGGGCAAGGGTTACTGAGCACAACTGCTAACCATCAACCACCTGCAGTGCTGTTCAGAAGGGTCCGAGTCAAGATTTCATGAAAATGCATACGAGAAATTTACAAACACTAACAAAAAGCCATCAATTAAAATTAATTACTGAAGTCACATAAAATCCTTGCTTTAAACTTAAGCTCACCTGAATTAAGTCCTTTATTTCATTTTGGAAGTGAATTAAAACACAAACCTAAAAGCAGCTTTTACCCTGGAGGAAGCTGTGCAAATGCCAGGATCCACAGCCCTACTGTTCCCTCCTTTTTATTGTACCTTTGCTAAAAGCCATGTTTCAAGCATTCCTGATTTTACACATGCTGTTTACTGAAGCAAATGCATTGCTTACCACTTTGGGTGCCAGTCCTGTCACACCAAATGGGAACTCCACAAACACTCCAAAGGGCATCACATTTCTCACATAACCAGTCAAGAGTATCCCAGGCTGGATTTCAGAGAAACTTCTCACAACTTGCTCCTCCTGTACAGCAGAAATCACTGCAGACTTTCTGGTCAAGATCTGAGCCACCAGTTAGGAAAAATGGGAAAAAAAATGAATGAAAGGAGCCTGATGCCAAGAAAATCTCTCGGTGCTACTACCCATTGGGCTAGAGGACTTTTTGCAGGTTACGCAGCAGAGGAGCTCAAAATCCTGCAATTCCAATTGCGGTCTTGATCTCTCTATGGTAAAACTTAGCAACTGCTGTCTCTTAAGCTGGTCAGCGTTAAAGATACATGCTTCACACTAGCATTCACACTTTTGTCTTGTGAAACATTGTTGATAAACAGAGATAGTTTTCTACACAAATACTAAAAATCCATGTACCCAATGTAGTTGAAATGAGGGCAAGACTAATCGTATTTCAGTTCTGATTTTTGGTTTAAAACTAGCAAAATTTTTGCTAAGGTTGTGATATGATTGACAGCCCAGAAACTGGTTAGGAAGGTGAGCCAATTCACAACCAAGTCCTGGTTCTGATGGGATTCTAGCAGCAGTTTGGCCTCACTTTTCACACAAGCAAGTTATGACTCTTTGAAGCATCGCTAACTCAACAGGCACTTCCATTTCAACACACTAACTAGTATATCTTCCCTTTGTTGCAGATACCTGTCAGGAACCCAGAGTATCTCCTTCCCCCTGCTTTGTTTGACTGGTTAAGGTGGCAAAAGGATACAACATGCTCTCCCTTGTCACTTAGGCACATAACTCTGGGCAGGACATCTCCCTCTTGAAGACAATGCCACAGGAGCTTGCAGTTAACAACAAAGTCAGAAAGGTGCACTGTGGGAATAAAGGCCACCACATTGCCTTCACCTTCTAAGATAGAAACTTCTAGACCATTATCTTTCTTCTTCAAGACTTTCACATCAACCATCTGAAAAGAGAACAAATACAGAGATACAAAATTCCAGATGTCTTTGAAGTAATTCGTTTTGATGCACAGATGCTGTGTTACAGGGGCTCTGACATGGCCTCCCTACTACATATGAAAAAAATCTCACATGAGAAGGAGTGAGCCTAGAAAGCATGCCAACACTGACAGGAAAATAAAAAGCAATTCTCAGCAACCAGGGAAATCAAAAGCTAGAAATATTCTCTTATTTGTGACTTTTTATTTGAAGGGCAAAGGGAATAATTTAAATGAGAGTAGAAGTCTTCAGTCCCTGCATTAGCAGTATCTGCAGGGTGCTGGAAATTGTTAATTCCAAAGACAACGAAAGCATTTCAAAACATTTTTGCTGAAGTTGTCTTTTTCCAAGAAGCAAAAGCAGCTGCTTTTGGAGGGAGACCATCAGCAGCATCCAGAAGAAAGACAACTCCAACTAGGAGTAGGAGTACTAATTGGTACCCCAGAAAGACCGTCCTGGGACTCCTTTATCCTGACCTCTGACAACACAGATCCTGGTTTTGATACAGGAGGCCAACCACACAACAGCAGATGTAGATTTAATGCTGGTTTATGACCACCAACAGCTTTTCTTGAAGCCAAGTTTTTCAAAGTGATACCAAATTGTTTGGAAAACAAGTAGGAAAAGGCAAAAAAGGGAGCAGTCACTGAATTCAATACCTCTCCTATTTGATATTTCACTTCCTTTTTGTCATTCAGGGCAGGCTTGCTTGACACTCTGAAGGACAACAAGAGTCTTTCCTGCTGGGGCTCACATTTTAAGACCAGGACTTTAACAACCTGCAGCAAAAAGAGATAAAACAAAGTTTAATTCAGCTGACCCTCCCCCTCACTGTACTACCACCTGAAAAATGAGACAGGGTAATGCATACACAGTACACTTTCCCCTCATACCTAAGGATAGCAAGCCAGTGACTATAACTTAATGGGTTCAACCAGAGACAATGTCCTTCCGATCACACATGGAAAATGGAAGCACACAATCACTAAATGACTTGCTAAAAGTATGTGGCAGGTCTGTATAAAATTAATATCTCCAGATTTGTAGTCAGAAATCTTGACTAGAAAATTATCCTTCTCCTTAGCCAACAAACAAAAGGATTAAAGACAAACAAAAGCACCAGAAAAAATAATGAAGAGGGCTGAGATCTCTATAAGCTTGCCCACAACAGAGATCAAAACTTGGTGAACAGCGTGGTTCCCAGAATGCCTGGTTTAAAATGTGCAGGATTAAAACAAACAGGAAAACCAGAATAAAGCAGAGGCAGAAAACCTTATTCTTACAATTTTGTAAGTTAAGCTTTAATTACCTTAGTTAAACTTAGTTTAACTGCAGCCTAGAACCCCAAACTTCTACTAAGATCTCAGTAACTGAGTCAAGTGTCTCCCCTATATCACATACAATGGTCCCTGCTGCACACCAGAACAAAGAGAGCCTAGAAATAAAGACAGCTCTGTGAAATACTCAAAGAGCTGCCCCTTTCACACAGAGCACAACTATTACTTAAAGTGAAAGGACATGAACATCTCTTGGTGTAGCTGGTTCTTCCCAACTTAACCGCAGATTTCTCTTTTGCATTTAAACACAAGGCATGGCATAGGTACATTGATTACCTGGCCTTCATGGAAGACTTTATCTGGACAAGATATGGGTTCAGAGCTCAGCTCATTCTTGGGTACTAGACCTTTGACATCATTGTAGAACTTCACAATGCAGCCAAACTCCCTCGCACATACCACAAAGCCATGTGTGATCAGACCTGGTTTTGCATCTTCATAATTGCAGAGGACTGGAAGCTTTGATTGGACAAGACTTTTCTTTAGAGTAAGGATCAGTTTCTTTCCTGCAGGATTGCACTCTAGCACCTACAAGAATGGAGTAAAAGAAGGTTCAAAAAGCACGGTCTGCCATTGTCTGACCAATCCAGCTGCTGAATACTCAGAACAAAAGAGTGCAAAGCAGCTGAAGACCCTGTCTGGCAGTTCTCACCCGACACCTGACTTCATCTCCTACGTTGTACTTCTTCTCAGGCTGCTTCAGAATCACATCAGCAAGATGCATGGATGGCACAAGCCCTTTAATCCCATCAGTAATTTTCACCTGCATCCCAATGGGTTTCAGAGCAAACACTTTGCCCTAGAACCCAAAATAGGGAAAAGGATCAGTAAATTCAGCGTGAAAAGCAGATCGAGCACAGGCAGGAAGCAGCCAAGACACTGCATCATCTATTATCACCAAATCTAATCACCCTCCAAAAAATAAAATCTTAGTCCAATCCACACTCCACACAACCAATCTGACCCATTAACTTTTATACATTCCATAAGGCTGTTTTACAGCCTCTTTTCCTTAAGCGTAGGCTACTTCTGCAAAATCCCTATTGATTCTGGCAAACTAGAACTGGTTCCAGGGACATAACCAATACAGTCATGACTCAAACATATGAATCATCACAACTGAGCAACTTTCTGCACATCAGCTGACTGTGATGGCAGACACACACATTCTTACTCTGAGTGTAAGTTTTAGTTTAGTTTAGTTTCTTTCACTTAAGCCTTTCTAAAAATGTATTCACAGCCATAAATAAATTACTGACTATGACTAAAATTTGATTGCCTTGGCAGCATCATGAATGGAAAACTGAACAAAAGTATCACAACCCATTAAACAAGTTCTGCAAGTAGAGGTTTTTCTCATTTTTGTGTCATTGGTAAGGATCAGAAGTGTAATACACATATTAGGCAGGGGAAATGCTAGACAGATAACTGCCACACAGCACAGCACAGCTCACCTGCACCACATCACCCGTGTGGATATCCTGGTATTGCAGAAACCGAGCTTCAATAATCTGACTAGGAAAGAGACACAACAAGAGGCAACCAGTCAGCTTGAAGGACATCCAGGATAACAGGAAACAATCCTCTCTTTGCCTTGTCCCTATTATCCCTCACACACTTCAGTGCTCTAACAGCTCCAGAGTTCTTCTGTTTTACTCCAAGTGACCCATCTCCCAAAACAGTTCTCTGGACATAACGTTCAGGGAGATTGACCAGGCTGCATTCCAGGTGACAGCCACACAGTTATGGCCACAGCTCCATGAAATGCAAACCCATCACCTGCATTGCTTAAAACCACACAGATGGAAATACTAACAGGAAGGAACAAAATGGGCTGGGACTTGAAAGATCAAGGTTCAATTTTCTGTTCAGCCACAGTCTCCTGCCATGGTCTCGGCAGAAGTAATTTAGCCTCCCTGTGCCTCAGCCCACCAACTATACTGACAGTGTTCCAACTCCCTGTAGTATGGGGAGGATATGCAGATACCCAGACAATCTGACATGAGACAACAGATACAATCCAAAAACCCTAAATGGCAAGTTCCAGTCCAGCAAAGCTGTGTTATATTTTCCACTCCTGACCAAACCCTTCTAACCCTTCAAACAATTTTCTGGAAGTCTATGAAACTTACTACTTCAGAGATACAATACACATCTCATCCATCAGGCTGTAGTCAATGATCCGACATTTATGTTTGCATCCTGCCTTAAATGATCCAGGTTTAAAGGATTTTCTGGTTTTTGAAAGATGTTTCAACTAGAAAAAAAATTACAATTTAGTGTTTAGAAAATGGAAGCACTGATATAGACCTTAGGTTGAATGGCAGCATCCAACAAAATCACTCCTTTAACACACTCACTCCATGCAGCAGGTTTCACCAGTTCTGCCACAACAAACCTTCTACATTCCAACCTGAACAAGGGGAGGTATGATTTGGCAAACACCTTCCCCGTTGTCCTAATTTTGTTATATTTGTCTCACAAAGAACATAAAGGTAGAAAATAAAACCTCCTCCTAGCCTCCTTCCCCATGAGACTAAGATAGCTACAGAGGACTTCACTCACTGTCTTGGTACTCACCCGTGCAAATGCAAGAGTGCCATCATCAAGCTCGAGGACAGCACCAAACTGTTTGTAGAAAGCTTTCACTGTTGACTCCTCCACCACTGCTCCCATGCGATCATTGGAGAGCTGGTTCGGGGATCCCCCTGGGTGGAGGAAGGCCTGCCGTAGAGTAAGCCGCACCACCTTGGAGGTGGGATGGACAGAGAGGATGCAAGCTTTCACCTGGGAGAGGATAATATGCTCATTAAACAAAGTTCACAACAAAAGGCACTTTGTTCATGTTTTCAGGCATTATGCTTGGTGCCTGAACTCTTTGTCCATGTACAACCACTTCCCAGTATTGCTACTAAGACATTACTTCAGTTCTAACAGCTTCACAGACAAGGGATTTTTGCTTCTGTCTGTTCATGGGCTAGTCTGGTACCATGACCGCACAAGAAATTTTCTATCACTTGCAAGTCTCTCATGCTTCCCAAATAAGTCTTCCATTACCCCAGGAATAGCTTTGCTCTTTACAGCTCTAAAGCAGCCATGACAGTAATTGAAACAAAAGATAAGGAAGACATATCACCAGCAAGATTTCAGAGATTATTCCACTGATATGTTGGAGAAGATAAGAGATGTTGCAAGCAACATATCAACTCCAGCCATCCTTCACCCTCCTTACCACTTGATCTGGAGAATAGTTTGTGGATTTCTCTGGGTCCATGTGCATGAAATCCACAACACCAGTGAAGGAAGACAGAAAGCTCAGTTTCATCCCCATCAGGGCCACCTAGAAAGGGGAAGAAGAAGATACCAAAAAAATCTGCACTCTGTTTTCATGCAGCTCAAAAACAGAGAGCAATTCTCATATTTCACAAAAACGTGCTGTCAGTGCTAATCAACAAGCACATCACAAGAGACAGGAAATTGGCTAACAATTCTGCTTTCTACATTGTTTTGCAAAAACAAAGCTTGAGTTTTTCAATAATGCGGTGTTAACTCTGAAGACTACTGCTAATCTGTGGAATACTTTTCCTAGGCAAAGGCCGGAGAAGCACAAAATGGATCCTGTTCTGCTTCAAGCCTCCTCACCAACACCAGGCAAAAGCCTTCATACTCAGTGCACCACAACAGGACAGAGGTCAGACCTTCAGTGAACAAAGTGGAGGGAGTAGTGTCTAGCAGATAAAAGTAATTGAGCCCAAGCACAAAATTTTCAAGGGCATAAGTTTCCATTTCTACTTCACCTGTCTCCTCACCTTCAGCAAGACTCAAAAAAAAAAGAAACAAACGAAAAAACAAAACAAAAAAACCACCCAAACAAAAAAAAAAACAAAACACCCAAACCAAAAAAAACCAAACCCAAACGAGAGCTTACCTTCTGCACTCGAGCTTTTACGACCAGCCCTGGCAATAAATTAGACAGCGTCCAGTTCTGTCGCTCTGTTGCAAGGGATGCAGCAACCTCTGATCGATCAATGGACAGACGGACCACTCTTCCCTCGTTCTTTACTTCCACAATGACACAGTTCAGGTTCTGGCCTATTTTCAAGTCAGACCCTACAAAGACAAGTCACAGCATAAAATCTCCACCAGAAACACTCAGGGATTCCCTTCCACATTTTTCAAAGCTTTTTCAGAGTTGCCTCTATTTTAAGAAGTTAGAATTCCTCTCAATCTAAGTGAAGTCTACTGCCAGCAAGGATAAATGGGCTTGGAAAAGTAACAGACTATCAGAAAACAGGCTGAAATCCAACGGCTTGTTGCAGGCCAGCCACAAAACTGCTGTTTTCAGAAGCTTGCTAAGACTCCACCTTCACCCAATCTCACTGAGGTGCAGTAACACCACAGCTACAACAATCTTTAATCCCTGTCACTCTCCATCTCGACTTTAACCCCAGTAACCCCTCCTGCACTACTACATACCTCTCATGACTGCTTTGATGTAATTTTGGGCTTTCTGACGAGGCAGGAAAGCATGAGTCCCACTGACTCCAATATCAATGAGGTAGCCATGGTCTTCCACGCTAGACACAAAGCCAGAGAGCAGCTGTTGGGAGGGAAGCACCGCAATTCAGTAATGTGATGAAACAGCTGGATCTTCAAAGAACACACATCTGGTAAGAGATTCCCCACCCAAATACTCGCTTGTTTCATGAGGACAGAGCCCAGTTTTCCAGAGCAGCAGAAAGAATACATACATTGTTTCTTATTACAGAGC
>WKFP01014367.1:1271087-1295417 GCA_011057875.1 Pterocles orientalis | reverse complement strand
CACCCTTACGCAACTATGCATGAACTGAGCTCACAAACCAGCAGGGAAAAAAATTGGGATGTTCAAAAACAGCAGGTGCTCTAATTGCAGGCACATGCCTGCAACCATACAGCCAAAAACACAAAAGCTAAACTAAGCACCTCTACAAAGCAGGTTAAATATTCTCTGCATAAATAACAAACAAACCTATTCAGAAATACATCATTAAATAACTTGTCCGTATTGAAACTGAAGCAGGTGAATGGATTTCATGACAACCTGGGACCAGTTCTCTCCTCCCAGGTCTCTTCCATGGTGGGAGCAGCTCCACATTCTTCTCTGATCCCACGCAAGGACAAACAGAAATGTTCCCCTACACACTGTGGAAGAAGCACCTCCAAAGCCTAGACGCTGTGACAGACCCAGAACACGTACCATGCCCAATGCTAGTGCCGAAGCGTTCAGACCCTTATTGACCTTCTTGGGGTCAATCGATAATTTGATACTCCGACGTCCATCTGCACTTTTCTCAACGCTGGTAACAATGCATCTGACCAGTGTCCCTGGAGAATACATGTCTGAGAGCGAATTCAAGTCCTGCCAGAAACACAATCAAATGAGAAACAGACAAATTTTACAATATTAAATAATATGAGGACAGAACTTGTTACTGAAGCAGTTGTTGAAATCAAAATCCCACAGGAAAGGCCTGTTTCTCTGTCAACACTACAATAAAAGGCAGGAAATGCCACAAACACAAGGATCTCAATACAGAGGCAGGGATAACACTATGTAATGTTAGCAAGACTGGCAGGCTCTGCTTAAAAAAGAGGAATACTGTGCAGGCCAGAGTCAGGAGGATACAGCTGAGGAAACAACTACAGGTGACCCTAATCTCACCTCCCTCTTTAGCAGAGAAAAACACCACCTCCAAAAGGCTAGCGCACCTGGCAGATCCCACATTCCACAACCTGGGAAAATTTATGGAATGCTGACACCAGAAAGACAGAGTAACAGATTACTCCATCCTCTTTCTTTCTAGCAATCATCATTATCAGGAAACTGAAAAGTTTGCTCCAAAAAGCCAGTTCCAAGCCAAGGTCAGTCTACATTAGCACTACGCAGCAGCACATTGCATGCAGCAACACAATGAAAGTGTGTGAAAGTTCATGCTACTCCCCACATCCCTGAGAACCACTTGCACCCTCACATCATTTTCCAGTCACTTCCCTAACTTCTTCCCATCGTTGCTTACAGCTAGGGAGCAGTATTTAGCTTCAGCAGCAGATAGGCAACACAAATCTCTTTGTGTTCAATAGGCTGTCTATGAAGTTCAAGGACTATTTAGCGAAGGCTAAGGCACTACAAGCTATCAAATTCAGGTCAGTTCCAAGACACCAGAAAGCAGGCTCCTAAGCAAGACCTTAGGGTTGGTTCTGAGGTATTAACACTCCGCAGCTCCCAGGCACAAATTACAGCCCCAATCCAAGTTCTCACCTCCAGGAGTTCTCTTTGGGCCACCTGCTTGCTCAGCATTTTGCTGTAGGCATCACTGATCTGCGTGACCGGCACAAATCCTAAAAGTCCATTTGGCAAGCTGACGATTAGCTCGTAGTCACTGACCTCTTTTATACAACCAAGGAGCAGCATCCCCTCACAGAGGGCCTGTGAAAAATCGCATACAGTGGATGCCTTGGCAAGTCAGTGATAACAGCAGTAAACACACTTTCATCCCAAGTCATTGATGTGCTTTACAGATTTAGTGAGGAAGAACATGGCAATTTTTACATAGCCTAGAAGAGAGATGTACACAAAATCAAACATTTATCCACAAACCTCAATTGTGAGTGGTTCAATATTCACAACATTGTCTTTAGCAGCAGCTATTTTGTCTGCCTTGAACTTTTTCTGTCTTCCTTGATCCTTTTGGCTCCTTTTTCTTTTCTGGGATTGTTCTTCATGGTGAACCTAAAGCAGATTATAAGCAGAGAGGAAAAAAATAAAAGTGGATAAAGAGATGAACTGCTGCCGAAAACTAGAATAAAATACTAGGATTGGAGAAAAAAACAGAGAACAACCTTGGCAACTGCTATCTGTCTACACACAAGTCTTCCAAAAATATCTCCTTTTGGGCTGAGGCTGATAATTTATAAAACTGGGAATCTTGGGAACAGAAAAGAGTTGTGCAAGCGATCTGCACAACATTCTACTAAAAGAAAAAGAAAGACCAAACTTAGTCTACATCCACTAGCACTAGCCTCCCTACACAAGCACCTCAGGACAAGATGCCTGTGGAAAGTTTAAAAGCTAAAGCCTGATTGATAATTTTGAATGAACTTTTTCTGTCATCACGTTCAACATGCATCAGACACCAGGGACCTTTAAGAGATCAGAAGAAAGGTGGAAGTCAACAGTTATGTCTTTCTGGAAGTCCCTTTTATAGTTTACTATACAAGTAAGGGATAAGAAAGATTGCAAGTCATATTCTGACAGTGGAAGAGCTCTGAGCAGAGTTATTCAAGAACACAAGAACAACATACATCAAACAAATTGTCTCGCTCTAACTTTGAGCTAGGTGTTTTTCCCTCTGTGGGTTTTTTCTGGATACCCCCTCGAGGAAAGTTTTCTTCCATGGATGCCATGCTCGCACTTCTGCAGGACAAATGACAAAACAGAGATTAAATGTGCAGTTGTTACGCTTGTGCATCATAGACACTGAAGAGATAGAAGAGTGTATTACCCCAAACTAAGAAAGCTGCAGCTCTGCCCGCACGGGCCTTACCTCCCCCAGCCGCTGCCGCTCTGGCCCCCACAGCCCCTCACTCGCTGCCGCCGGGCCCTGGGCCGCTGCCGGGGGAAGCCCGGGAAGGAGGAGCGCGGCCCGGAGCCACACGAGGGGAGCACGGGGAGGCAGCCGGAAGCAGTACGCGGGGCAAAGGGTAAGCGGAAGCGACGAGACTGCTCTTCAGCCAACCAGAGGGAAGGGGGCGGAGAGAAGCCGCTCGTTCGGGAGTGCAGCCAATCCGCGCTGCGCGTGGTGGCTGCGCGCGGCGCTCGGCAGCCGCCATTTTGTGTAAGGGCGCTGGGAAGGGCAGAACGCGGCAGCGGGACGGCAGCGGCGGCTGAGGTACCCCGGGGCGCCCGGAGGGAGGGTGTCCGGCCCGGCCGCAGACCTGTATCCGCGCCTTCTCTTGTAGGCGTGTGCCGCCGGGAGGGAGCGTGGCTTTCTGCGGCGCCGGGCCGTGGCGGTCCCCGGGGCGCCCGCGACCTTCAGCCGAGTACCGGGCGCTTTGGTGTCCCTTCCTGCGGTCCGATGCGAGCTGAGGGAGCGCCGGGGTCGCGGCTGTTTGCGCCAGCGAGACGGGCCCGGCTGCTCTGCGGGACCGGGGGAGCGCGGCAGCCGGTGGCGGCTGGGGTCGGGGCAGCTTGTGGGGCGGGCCGCGCCTGGCAGGGACACCGGGCTCTTCCGAAAAAGAAATCCAGTGCTGGGATGTCTGGGCTCTAAGCCGTCCTCGGAAGGGTGCGGTGACTCTTCTCCAGGCTTTTGCAACGGTCAGGCGTAAGAAAAGATGACCTTGGCTTTCCAAGTCGTGTACAGCAAGTGTTTAGGGGTTTTGTTTCGTTAAGATTTTTAGATATTACGTAGTCAATCCAGTTACAGTCACTCTTACCTGATTATATGCCAGAGATACATTACAGGATTGGGTTGGTATAAGGGCTGTGTCAATGAACAATAGCACCTGCTATAGCAGTGTCTTGTATGTTTCTTCTTGGGTACCAGTGGCTACAACATCTGCCTAGTATGGTAGGTAACTATTCAGCACCCGTGCTTTTAAAATGAGTTGCTAGATAAAGAACAAGTGTTTGTCCTAAACATAAAACTCCCTTAAACTTGAGAAAAATATATTTCTCAACATCAAAAAGAAAACCCTTTTTATTATAAGGATGGTCAAACACTGGAACAGGTTCCCCAGAGCAGTTGTGGAGTGTCCATCTCTGAAGATATTAAAAACTTGATTAGGCATGTTCCTGAGTGTCGTGCTGGAGCTTCCCCTACTCTGAGCAGTTTGTAGTTGGATTGTGTGACCTCCAGAGGTGCCAACCTGAACCACCCAGTGAATCTGCAAGTATGCTGCTGTAGCCACACCAGGCTTTTGTGTCAATGATCTTCTTACAGTAGATGCGGAACTTTGGTCCAGACACAGACAAAATACAAAAGTGTCCCTTCATGTACTTAGTGTTTTTGTTGTTCCTGTGAAAGTACTTCTGAGGCTTTGTAGCTGGGTCAAATAACTTGCTGATCTAGCTGAAAACTAACTAGAAAAAAAATTATATGTGGATACCAGTGTGGACAAGTAAGATATAATGGAAATGTGCAACTGAGAGCGGGGCAGTTCTTATTAACAACCCTTGCACTCTAGTATGGTCTAAAAGTTGTAAAGCAGCATTTTGAATCACAAAATGGAGGAGTGATCTAATCTGAATCGTGTCACACAGTTTTTGGGTATGTGATTGAAGCTGTTTCTTAGCTGAACTAGTGATATCTGTCTTAATTAGGTATTGTAGATTCCTAAACAATTGGTAGAAATTTGCCTGTGTTGAATGGTTGTGTAGGCAGGACTGACAGGTCTCTTCTTTGTAAGTGCTTTGAGGAATTTTCCCTTTCATCATCATACTGACTTTTTTTTTTTTTCATGTTTAAACTCAGTTGAATGAACTCTGAAAATCATGAATGTTCTTCCCTTCAGAACCCCTCATTTCCTTTTCTGCTCTTGTGTCACCAGTTTTGTACTTTAAGATACAGGGCTTTGAATGTGCCTGCTCCTTATATATATCCACTGTCTGTTGAGTGTCCTGAAAGCAGATTTAGTGTCTGACAGTAGAAGTATTAAGTTCAGTGTAGAGATTAATTTGATTTTTCTGTTGATCCCGTCCAACTGATTTTAAATTCTTTAATTGTCCTGTATTGCTTGTTAGGGCAAGCAACCATGGCTGGCCATGACTCGGGATCTCAACACCAGTTCACTGGATTTCAGAAGTACTTCAATTCCTATACCATCACAGGCAGGAGGAATGTATGTATATTAATGCATATTAAATTTTGTATTCTATTATAATGGTGGGGTTTGGGTTTTAGACTGAAACTAAACTTAACTTTTATGTTTTACAGTATGTGATAGCAACATATGCAAGTGTTGCAATGATCATCTTGTACTTCAAGCTTAGACCTAAAAAGAAAACCCCTGCTGTGGCAGATAAGTAAATGGTAAGTGGCTGATGTTCTCCCAGGACCAAATTATTCAATGCCTGCCCAGGAAGAGAGAATGACAAAGGACAAGTTGCTTATAATACAATATATATATAGAGAGAGAGAAACACAGGCATGTGAACTTCGTATTTATCATTTGAAACCTCAACTGAACTATAGTATCAACTTATTTGGGGGCATTCTGAATGAAGTAGCTTGTTAAAGGGGAATGCAGAAAGTATGGGACACCAGTGTTCTTTTCTTCTGACATTGTAAATGGGACTAAGCACAGCATGCAGAGAGGAAGAGTAAGCAGGGAAGGAGGAATGGAAGGATGTTGCAGCTAAGTATATCAGGCTTTGCCTGCAAATATTAGGTGCCCCTGGTCTGCCCTGTAACTGTTGCTTTGTAGGGTATTGAAATAATAAAGTAGTACTTGAGGACTTAGTTATATTAGAGAATTCCAAGTAGAGATTAATGCAGTCTGTTAAAACTTTCCTTTGAACAGAATAAAGGAGCACCACATAATGGAACTGTATATATTGCACACCAGCCTATGCAAGGCCCATATAGACGTGATTGGACTTGCTCTTGTACAGCAACAACCAAGCGATACAAAATTCAAGTCACTTTCAAATACAAAATTGCCATTGAAATGGCACTTTGAAAAAACCTATGGTATGTCTGCAAAAAGGGGTAGACAACAATAAGCTTGAGCATCATTGTTTTATGTTAAAGGGACATCAGTAATTTCTTCCTGGGTGTGCTGAAGTGTGCCTGCTCATAACTGAAATTGTTTGAGCTTGGGGAAGGGGAATGCTCAGTTACTAGTACCACTGTGCAAGACTTTCTACATTTGACCTCTCTTCTCTTGGCAGGTTGCTGGCATGCCTGAACCTTCAGTCTGTGTCAATGTAATGCAAGCTGATGATCTGTTGTGGCTAATAAAATATAAATAATTACTTGTTTTGTTGGAAATATGAAATGGTGCAAAAAAGCATAAATGTGGCACTTTGCTACTGTTACAGCACATCCTAAAGTGTTCTGAGCACCTGGTAGTAACCTAGGAAAGACCTCACCAGCATGACCATAATACTGGCACAGAGTTCACAGCTGATGAAAGCATCTCCAAACTTCATAGTGGCTACCAGTAAGCCTACATGGTTTGCAGTTACCTGGTTGCTCCCATTTTTTGCATTCCAAGCTAGTAGCTTACATGGAAACACTGACTTCTTCACTGTTCTTAATACAAGCAGATTACAACTTGTCTTGGTTGTCTGTATTTTGCACAGAACCTGTGTGGTTTTCATGGAAAACGTCACAAAATAGACTGATCAGATTATGGTATTTGAGCTTTTTCTATTACTGGCCTTCCTTGCAGAGGTAACTGCCAGAAAGAAAATGGCTTACTCTGCTGGTATTAAGCTCTTATAACTCTGCATATTTATAAGCAGTGACCCAAGTAGTTCAGTGCTTATTTTTCTTGGACATAGCCTCTTCATAAATGAGGTGTTCCTACCACAATTGGGTATGTGCAGCCCCCTCCCTGCTCAATACTAAAACTTGTCTATCGTATTCTCCAGTGTCTCTCATTATCTCAATTAAAACTCTGTACTTCCTTAGGTGTCGTATTAGTGCTGATCTGTGAATGTGGTTATATTGCATGGTGCTTCTTGGAAGGGTGCCAGAAGCAGGGATTGAACCTGGGCCTTCTGATGCTAAAGCAGGCAAATACATTTCCCAAACTGAGGGCAGCAGGAGGGAGGCAGGGTTGCTGAAAAAATAGGGATAAATTACAGGGTCTTTGTGCCCTTGCATTCTAGTTCATGTATCATAAAGCCATTTGTACATGCTGGGCCTCCTGAATAAATCTAGTAGTGGTCTTCTCCTGTGAGTTTGGTTGTACAAACAGCTTCTGCTGTCTACAATTTCCATGATGGAATCCTGGTGGTTGTAACAGTGTAATAGATGTAATTAGCTAGAACCCATCACAGACCCTTAGAATGAGATGTACTGAAATCCACTTAACCATTTCTGAATTACTTTGTTTCTCTTAGCAGAGTGCTCATCTTACAAGCAGTGCTCTTGGTTGTGTTGAAGCCATCAAGGCAAGACAATATATATAGACACAAACTCTGTGGTTTTAGTATTTATTATCATATCAAAAGTATAAAACTGTACAAAATACAAAGGCAGATTGTGGCAGTGTTTTCTTTAAGCTGTCAAAACAGCTTTGTTTTAGGTAACTTGTTAGATTCACCATAATTGTACTTAAATCCAACTGGTCATATTGAGAGCTAGGGATTTTAGTTGAGGTACCATGACATACATAAAAAAAAAAATCCATAATAACTTAGTTATAACCTTTTTTATTTAAAGAAAATTTCCAGGTGAGCTCTATTTTTCCACCCTTTATTTTGATGTATAATGCCTGTAACATACCTTTACTTGAAGATGTGGAGTCAGAGAAGGGATGAGAGGGGAGATAGTTCTCCCTTTACTTTACCTTAGAAAAGTCTTGGTTTTATTTTCACTAGCTAGCCAGCAGATTGTTCCAGTGTCCAAGCCCTTACTGGAAAGTAACGAGGAACACAAAACAGGTTTTCCTATATACATCTTGTAAGAGATTAAAAAAAAACAAAACACAAAGCAAAACTAAAACCACACCAAACCAGGCCTGTCCTTTGGTGGTGGTGTCTTCTGTCCGCAGACCCCGAAGGAAGTTATACTTCTCGGTGTTTTGCATGTTTACTCTGCCTTAGAAATAAAGCACTGAGCTTTATTGCTTCTCCAGGAGGACTTAGTGGGGTACAATGTTTTTGTAAGTGGAAACTGTCACTTCGGCAGACAAGCTGGCCTTTCAAAAACAAACTGATAATACACTTTTACTCTGCAATAAGGTTTCCAGTTCTTGGCTAGTTTTACATTTTGATATGTTACACCTCATGCAGAAAGAATGCACGTTTTTAAAGTTCTTTTAGCTCTAATACAACATAAAAGAGTTTTGCGTCCACTTTTAAAATAATGAGTATTTCAGTTATGCCTCAGTTCTTTTTTCATACAATCAAGTATGAAAGTAAATAAAGTTCACATTGCACTTCTGGTTGCTTATCACACTTACAGCATTGGATACGTGTGAAAACAGAACACCATCTGTGTTTCTGATAACTCAGAAGAGCACAGAAGTTTGAAATCTTTTCAGGACTTACTTAGTACTTGGATGCATAAAACCCGTACATGTAACAGTGGCAGTTCCCCACAAGCCTCTGCCTGGTGGACCTACTCTTTCAATGCCCTTTTTGTTGCTGTGATTCTCCCACCGTGCCTGTTGCCCAGCCAGGCTACAGTGAATTAAGCTACATTCTTCTTGGCTGAAACTGAACACTTTTTGCTTGTGTTTTGAGACTGAATTAAACATTTGCTAATGATAAATTAAGTGCTTTAAAAAAATAATTTGAGAACACATATCAAGGCTGTTAACTTTCCACAAGTTTTGACAGAGCTCAATACCACCTCTGAGAGGAGACAGCCATTTTCCTATACATATATATAATTTTTATGAAAAGCACCATGAACAATTCCTTCTCTCACAGCTATGATGTCTTGTCAATCTCCAGAATTTTCAAACTGTGGATAAATATGCAATAGCAGAACTGAGAAGATGCTGTTTGCATTAGTTTACATAGTTTTGTTTTTCCTGCAATAGACTAGGTCCACCTCTACAAGACATTCCTCCTCGTCTTGTATCCTGAGGTCACTACTGCAATGACTTGGCACAGTCTTCCACTTTCCCAATTCACTGTGAACTGTAGGCCCCTGCAGCCAGAAGCAAGTTTCTGCGTGTAAAATGCAGGTGTACAACTGGGGTTGATTTGGTCATGTATGTACCTAGCAGCAAGTCCTGTGAGTTTTCAGGCAAATTTATATGTCCAGTGGCTGTAGTAAAGTCATCAGTTTCTAAATCTTCAAATGCTTTCACAGCATCCCACAGACGAACTGTGTTATCCATTGAACCTAAAAAGAGAAAAGAACAGTTTAAAGTGTTTTATTAATAAAAAGGTATACAGAAAAGTTACTGGGGAGCAAGTTAACAGAAATTAAAGCTCAAAAAGCAGGTTTGCTCGTAACTGTACTTACACCCTCATCCTGCAAGGAAACAGACTTTTAACAAGCCTCTAACATACTGAATGCCCACATGAAAGCTACCACAATTTCCTCTTTCCTGTAATCTAACCTGAATGCCCTGGGGATAAAGCACAAAGAACTGCTCTCTCTTGGGTTTGGATTTTGCCACCTACCACTGAAACAGCAGGACCATCCTGTGAACTAGACGCCAATTTCAGGAAATGTTTATGATGCTAAGTCACATAATAACCATTTTTTTGTTTGATACAGAGAAGACAGCAGAATTTTCCATGCCCAGGGGAAGGTGCTTTCACTGGAGCATTGACAGATAAATGGAAGTAACCACCCTGCAGGCTGGATCAAACCTGTACCCTGCCTGTTCACTTTCACTCCTCCAGCAGTGGCTCAATGAGGATTGTCACTGCACTGCATTTAGGAACATACTACTAAATAAATATAGAATATTCCTAGCCTGGTTTCATGAGGAAATTACCCTGATGCAAGTACAGCATCTGTCCATTTCTTCTGTCAGTAACTTGAACTTGTTGGATAATTTTATTATTTAATTTTAAGAAAACAGTGTACTAACTGTGGAAAGACAAAACTTTGTGCCTCTGTGAAGGGAAAACTAGTAAAGAAGCTCTGCTATATTCGACACCAGAGAACTGGCATGGACAGGCAGGAAAAACAAGCGGGCTTCACAAGTTCTGCTGCTCATAAACCTGATTGTTAATACTACATGCACATTTCTATACACAAAATCTATTATAAATCTTCTTTATCTTTCTGCATATCACACTCCCTCGCCAGTATCCTGTTCCTCTCTACTCCAGCGACTTCTTGGCTGCCCTAGAGCTATTCTAACTTCAGATTCCACCCTCAACACTGTACACAGATCCCAAACTTCACTATCATCTAACTGCATAACACCTTTCCTTCCGTACTTGGAACAGTGAGGGGTCATACTTCACAGATCAGTGCAGTAGTCGCCTTGTACCAGCAATTTCAAGTTGCTGCTTTTGCTAAACAAGTGATTCTACTTTGTCTTCTGCAAAGCAGATTGTGTCATTCCTCTTCAGACTTATGGAACACAACAGAAACTTCACTGTTACCAGCGAATTTTACCTGATGCTAAAATCTCTCCGTCTCTACTGAATCTGAGCGCATAGACAGTGTCAGTGTGCCCTTTCAATTCTCCGACCATCAAGCCATGTCCAATATCCCACAGCAGAACTCTTCCATCTGTTGCTCCAGTAGCCAAGAATCGTCCATTAGGAGAAAATGCCAATGAATGAATTGGTCCCTAAAACAGACATTTGGGGGGAGGGGGAGCCAAACAAGTTAATTAAGTCTACCCACATTCAGTCAGTCGTTCTGAACACTACTCTTCAGAATCTCATCGCAGAAATAAAACCACTTTCACACTGTGAGTGACAGGCTTTTACCTTATGTCCAGTAAATATTCTTACGCAATTCCCATTCAAAACATCCCAGAGCCGTACAGTCCTGTCTGCCGAGCCCGTGGCAATATAGTTAGAGTTTGGATGAAACCGGGTACACGTCACATCAGCAAGATGGCCAGCAAATATCCGTAAAGGCTGATAGTGATCTGTTGCCCACAGACTGAAAATAAAAGGTTTATTAATAAAAAGAACCCTAATGAAGTTCAGTATCTGTTGCACAATGAGGAATAAAAGGAAGTAATTATGCAGTGGTTTCTTACTGGTCAGTGTAGTGAATTAGCAGGATCTGTTTCATAAAAGTATACTTCTCAGAAGGGAAAAATAAACATTCTGTCAAGATGTTAAACAACTGAAAGATAATATTTATAATCAGATGGTCACATAAGAGGACACCATCTCTTTAGTCATCAGATAATCTGATGTGTGTTGAAAAGAAAAAAAACCCTACATCTACATTAAAATATTTTTTCAGTATTTTAATTGACATGAAATAAAATTTATTTCCAGTAATAGGGTAGGCTACAGTATATCAGCTCATCACTTTCAGGGTTAAACCACCACAAACTGACCCAGACAAGTAAAAAACCCATCCAGTTTCTTACCGAGCCACTCTGTCGTGTCCCCCTGACACAAAGTAATAACCATAAGGAGAGAATTGTGTATCCCATACTGGATAGTTGTGTCCTTTATATCCCACTAAACATGTGAATGTTTGGAGACTCCACAATCTGACAGTGCCATCCTCAGAACAGGACAACAGATAGTTCCTGTCACAGGAGAGAGTATAGCATGTTACATATCAAACTTACAGACACTATAACCATGGCATAAACACTGTGAGGTGTCTATGATAAGAAAAACTGTCCACTGAAAAGCATTTGCTCAGCCTGTCACACATAAATCAGTATTTTGGTAGGATAAGCAACAAGAACAAATTCAAGCAGAATCCAGTCCTAGGCCTATACACAAAAAAGAGACATTTGGATGCTGATTACTAATTCTGATGACACAGCAATATTAAGGAAAAAAAACACAGAGCTGGCCATTACTCAGGAATTCCAGTTATATGAAAAAATGACTAGTAAGCTGCTGTATTACATTACTTAAAAAAAAAATATGATAACTCTAAACAAAATTTCAGGAATCCCTGAAAGAGAATTCATATCACATTCTCAATTCATAATTATAGACTCTATATTCATGTTACATACAAAGTTTCCTGCAAAAGTAAAACTTGAGACATTTAAACCTCCTTTCTACTGTCCAGACTCCCAATTACATAATGGTTTGAAATATCTTACAAAAGATACTATTCCATACATTTTGAAAATAAAGCCTTAATAGAATATGAGAAACTTGAAGTGCAACAATATGCTACTCAGTCTGCTTTTATGTTTTGCAATACTATAAGTTAAATCAATGCTGCAGTATTTTTTTTCTCTAGAATTCAGTTAGTTAACACCCAGCTTAAACTACAGTCTGCAAAAAAAAAGATGGTCTATTTTGCCATCTAAGCCCTGAACTTCAAAAAAGGTGCTGGCATCCTCAGCTCCAGCTGATTTCAGTAATAGCTGACAGTGCCCGACACCCTGAGCATAATGAGCACTTACACTGCATACAGGTTCTTGTAAGATGCATAAACAAGTATGGTTTTACCCTTCTGGAAAAAGCAGCATTAAGAACACATTTGCATTCAGTAGCACACAATTAAAACTCAAGACTAGCAAACTAGTTAGCTTGTAAATTTATTTTACCTGTCAGGACTGAAACTGGTGCCATAGACAGGTCCACTGTGACCATATAAAATCTTCAACTCACTTGCTGTTTTCTCATCCATTATTCTCTCCAAGACATCATCCGATTCTTTGTCGATGAGACTGAGGTCTGCAATATTTCAAAGTTCATGTAGGATAATAATTGTCATGAGTTCAACTTTGGGGCCCCTAACATAAGAAGGACTTGGACCTGCTGGAGCAAGTCCAGAGGAGGGCCAGAAAGATGATCAGAGGCTGGAGCACCTCCCATATAAGGACAGGCTGAGAGAGTTGGGGTTGTTCAGCCTGGAGAAAAGGCGGCTCCAGGAAGACCTTCCAGTACCTCAAGGGGGCTATAGGAGAGATGGGAGGGACTCTTTATCAGGGAGTGACAGGACAAGGGGTAACAGTTTTAAGCTGAGAGAAGGTAGATTTAGATATTAGGAATAAATTCTTTACTGTGAGGGTGGTGAGACACTGGAACAGGTTGCCCAGAGGAGCTGTGGATGCCCCATCCCTGGAGGTGTTCAAGGCCAGGCTGGATGAGGCTTTGAGCAACCTGGGCTAGTGGAGGGTGTCTCTACCTGTGGCAGGGAGGTTGGAACTTGATGATCTTTAAGGTCCCTTCCAACCCAAACCATTCTATGATCTGTGCACATATTGTTTCTTCAAAGTGAAAGCATCTAATGGCTGAAGACAGCTGTCCTGCCACAGACATCTTTGTTCACACAAAACACAGCTGTCACAAGTAATGCATGCTCATCTTAAGTGCTACTGTCTTAATTACCTGCTGCTGTTTTCACATTACGTAGCTTTTTTGGAGTCAAGGACCACACTCTGGCAGTAGAGTCAGCAAAGCCTCCTACGATCATGCTAGAGTCATCTGTAATATCCACTGCAGTCAGACCCTACACACAAAATAACCGTTTATATTGTTTATATCTTTAATGATGCATTTCAAATATTATTAAATTCTAAGTACTAATAAGAAAATTAACTCTACTTATTTACAAAAACGAAGGAATTTTTCTAGGATAGATATAAACACACAGAAATTCTTGCACCACTAAAACTAAAGGTGTATGAATGAAGCATAGTCATTAGTGACAAAAGATAACGTTTCCCAGTATTTTAGTGCAAAACAGATACTGTATGTATTCTGTAGAATACACTTAGGGCCAGACAGGAAAAGTGAAAGAAGGAAGTAGGAAAAAAAAATCAGCGCAAACTCAAGGAATATGGACATTAAATAGTTTAATCGGTCTTTAAAGAGAATTTTGAAGATTTTGGAACATAAACTTTGCAACACTTATTCTACATACTCCAATAACCCTTGCCAGCTCTGTTAAGTGTTCTTTCTTTATCAAGAGTGATGTTTTATAATTTTGATGCCCTTTTCCATATTATCCAAACTCTTCTTTTACCAACCTGGTAAGCATTAAGGAACGTGTAGAAACAGATGGAGGGCAGGCACTCTGGGCCAAGACGCACACGCTTTGCGGCTTCCTTCATATTCATTACTTTATCCAGCTTGTCGGAGTCTTTCAGCTCAGGCAGAGGAATTCTGCAAGAAGCATGCATTTCTATGAACTAAAAGCACTTACACATTGTTAATCTAAACAAAGTGAAACCTTCACATGCAACCCTATACCTCAATATTCAAATACAAAACAAATTAGAAAAAATGAAAGACCATGTAAAATATTAACTGATGAGAAAGAGAGCCAGTAGTTTTTAGAATTTCATACAGGCAGTAGAACAAGATAAATACTTGAGTATGACCTGAAAAGATTAGAGGGTAACAGTAAAATGTTATCAAGAGAAAACTAGATTGACTTGAAGGGCAAAGAACAGAGGGCTATATGCTAAGCTTTCCATTAGCTCCCTTAGAAGTCTTACAGCTACAGCTGTGTTCAGCTGAAATGGCAAAAATGCTAAAAATGTCATGTGAACAGCGATGCAGATTTGACATTGCAAGACTGGATTCTCTACACAATGTTCCCGTGATACCTGTTTTGGGGAGGAGCATTAGGGTCTTGTTTTTTACTTTTTGACCCTACACTATCTTTTTTAGGTTTTTTCTTCTTTGGCTTTCCTTCCTCATTTTCTCCTTCTTCATCTTCATCATCTAAAGGCACATCAAACTCTGGTTCTTTCAACAAGCCAAAGAAAACCTGCAAGTCAATAAACGTCATGAGACAAAACAGTAATTGCTGTATTTTCCTGAAAACTAATTTTTTTAATGAAAACTTTTCAATGTAATAGTCCAAGCAATAGAGCTGCCCCTTTAAAACTGCTATGTTCAACATTACCGCATACACTACTGCTTAGCCCATAACAAAGGTAGCACCTGTTCTGCTGTTTTACCAAACAACTGTAAGTTCTCCAACCATCTCTCAGCATTTCCTTAAAGCAGAATCCCTACAGCTTACAGGATTTATCTGTATAATACTGTTGTACTACACTGTCAAGATCTACACAAACAGCCCCTGCAATAACAACTGGCACTAAGTAATAATTACATCTGCTGCACAAGAGAGGAAGCCAAATAGGAAGCCAAAAATCACAGCGTAATTCAGGAGTTAGTTTTAGTTCAGTGGGCTGAACAGGGCTGAATACAAAGCTGTCTCTCAAAGGGGTTCAACAGTTTCTTCTACCAGACAGTGACACATCTTGATCTCCCCACTCCTGCCACCAACTATCTGATCAGTTCTCTTCCTTTGTTCTGTTCATGCTGTCTTTTAAGATCTCAAGTGACAACTGTCAGTCTACACTAACAATCAACAATCTTTGCCTCCTACCTTTGCTTTGTTTGCCTCTCGTTTTGCCTCCCCAGCCAAGCTTCCAACCATGGCATCTATCTGTTGTTTACTGCGAGGCATTCCATCAAAGATATCAATGTAAAGATGTTCCTGAACAATGTTCCAGATCTGATTGTTCTGCTTTTCCTGAAGATGTCTCTTCAAGAGTTGGTAGGAGTCACGGGAAATACGCAGCACAAACTTGCTTGTTCGGAAGTCCAGCATGGTCTCGTTACCTTTCATATGTTCTTTTTTGGTTAAACTAGACAATACACGCAGGTCATCCTGGTAATAGCACTCCTGATCCCCATGAAATCTATTGAAATAATGTAAGATACAATAAAGGATTTATTACAAAAACATCATCTCCTAAGTGCACACACATTTACATTACTTTAACATGAAACATATGCAAGGACCTTTTGGAAGCTACTGACTACATATGGGATCATTTTTCTGCTGAAATAAATTTAATCCTGCGGAAGATACACCGATGACTCACTGTATATAGCGAGAGTATTCAGAGTATTCTTCAGCTAAAAACCACTGAACAGAACACACAAATGGAACCTCATAGAATTTCGTACACCCATAGGGATCTTGCCTGAAGCATGTAGTTACACTAACGTGTTTATTTACAGAAATGAAACTCTAATTTGTGGTATTATAAAGTACAGGGCATTTTTTAATTATGCAAGACTACTTGCATGTATTTATATCTGATTCATTATATGAATATGCACATTTCACAGTGACTCTCACTCTCTACTTGCATTATATAACAGCTAACATATGTCTGGAGTTTTCCATTTTTACTCATTTTTTTATGTTATAAAATGTTTATATATACTTGTGGCAAGGAACATTATAACTATTTAAAGAACCATTTTTGCTGACCATACTGGAGGAAGGCAAAGTTATCCTTTTGGATTGAAATATTTCAAAATTGTTCTGAATCCAAAAAACAAAATAAATTTAATTTTCTCAAGTGATAAAGAAGTAAAACATAGTAAGAGCACAAAAAAATTGTAGATTAACCATAAATTAATTCCATTCATCTTATTTAAAATTATGCCATGACATCAGCAAATATCTATAGCGGATGTTACTTTGGCATCTCCATGTAAATTTCCACAATCCTTCCCTAAAGAAGCAGCATCTCTTCATATACTTTGCACCAAGGAGCTTACCAGCTCTCTTACAAGGATGGTTCAAAATCTGTACATGGACCGTCCAAAAGCATGCAGTTTGCAATCTTTCTAACATAGGAGATTGGAAAATTATTTAAGAACAGTTACTGTAACCCATGGCACCATTACGTCAGATTCCAAATCTCTTCAACATTAGACAAGAAAAATAATACATACATATATATACATGCATAAGACTATGCTACTGTAGCTTACGGATTTCATCAAAGTAGCAAATGCAAAATCATGCAAATGCACAAATGAAAATAAATTACCTTTCAAAAAAAGACTTTGCTTCACTCTCATGTTGATTGTAGACCAATTCCAAGTACATGTGCACAAAGAGAGGATAAAACAGTTGAGACAATTCCGCTCTATGACAGTCCAGGGAACACTCAATGAAGTGTTTTAATCCACTGTAGTATTCCTCATACAATGTCGGGTCCCCTTGTTGATTGTAGGCAGACAATACTGCACTCACATCTGGCTGATCTTCCACAACAACACCTCCTCCAACTGCAAAAGCATTAGCATAAAACAAGAGCTTGTCAGACAGCCTGAAAGAGCTATCAAACATGCAGTAGCTAACAATTCCGCTGGTGAGACGCACTGAGCAAAACATGACATTAAGTTTTGTGCTTGTTCAGCACTAAATTTAAATGATACAAGTGAGGATTGTAGTTCATTATAGTCCAATAGCTAATTTTCCCAGCACCTTCAAGCCATTTCTTGCACTTTCCCTGGCAAGAGTTGCCTGTAAGGTATTTAACATAGTGCCTAATTTGGCTAGGATTATAAGTGTAAAGGAAGAAGCCACTAACATCACAAAAATAAATAATCTTTACTGCTAAGGCTAGAAACTCTTAAATGAAGAGCAGAATCTTTCTAAGCCTGTAAAATACACCAAGTATAATTATTTTGTTTCCAGTAAACAAGCAAATTAAGTTGATCAAGTGAACATTTGACCAAGACCACTGCAACCATTACAGGGCAGTGACTTATTGTCACTTTCTAACACTCTGAGAATTCTGTTCTACACAGGAGTCATTAAACATTTTCATTGTTTTACCTTCTATATAAAAACAATCATATCAGGTGACAGCAAAAACAAGCTGACTTTATACTATACGTTCACTGGAACTTCAGACATACCAGTTCCTGAAATTTCATTATGCTATTCTGTAAACCTGCCCCACAGAACACTTGATTACAGAATAGCATAAGTATTTTAACAGCTTGTTAAAAGGACATCTCAAGTACCCAACAACTCACTCCAGAACTGTATAAAGCCTCCTCTACAAGTACCCTACGGCTCTTTCTTCAAAATGCAGCCTGTACATCAGGCCTCTGTTCTCATCCCTACAGCCACATCTTGGACCATTACCTCTAACTACAAAGGAAACTTTCAGCCTCTTGCTATGTTGTTAGTTGAGATGGGACACAAAGACAAGGGGAAGCACCTCTCACTTTGTCAGTGCTGTCAGTCCTCCCTGCAACTACAACGGATCCCTTGATCCCCTGCTCCAAGACGGGCATCCCCAGGAGATCCTGATCTCTTCCCGAGTTGTATGGGTGAATGACACACCCAGGGGTCCCCCCAGAAGGCCGGGGCAGACTGTCACCTCCCTCCCCAGGGACGGCCACCCCAAGGGAGTCACGACCTGTCACCGACCCTTGTGCCTCAGCATCACGGAGAGCACCCAAGGCTGGAGAGGAACAAAGGCCCCCCCAGTCCCCAGGGGTCCCTCCGGGAGGGGGCGGCCGCCCGCCTCAGGCAGCGACCCCGCTGATCCCGCGCGGGCCCCACCTTTCCCCGGTGGCACGGCAGCGACCGCCGCTAGCCCGGGGCTGGAAGAAGCGACAGTAGCGACGCTGCCTCCTATTGCGATGGCAGGAGCGGCGGTGACCCGGCTGAGCAGCGCCTCGCCGCCGATGGAGCCCGCATCGCCGTCCGGGCCTCCCAGGGCCCCGGCGCCGGAGGGGCTGAGGGCAGCAGCGCCGAGGTCGTCACCGAACAGGCGGGCTTCGCGGCGCAGGATCTCCTCGGACTCGCGGAGGTTGCTGCGCCGCAAGAACTGCAGCACGGCCAGGAGCGTCTGCCGGTCCAGCGCCGCCGGGGAGGCGGCCGGGCCCGGTGCCGCAGGCTTAGTGGTCGCCGCATCCCCACCGCTCCCCACTGCCTCGCCCTCCGCCGCCGCGGCTGGGGGAGCGGCAGGAGCGGCGGCTGGGGGAGCGACAGGGGGCTGTGGCGGCGTCCCTGCCTCAGGGTCCGGCTTTACCGCCACCACCTCCGCCGGCTCCTCAGGTAGCGCCGCCATCTTGCATCGCCTCCATTCACCGGCAGCGGGCGGCCGCAGCCAGGCGCGGACGCTTTTGCGACAGTCAGGGCAAAGGACGGGTACTGCTGCCGCTGTCTACCTAGGCAATCACAGCTTCATTTTGCGACGCTGCCAGGAGCGCTTTATGGCAGCGGGACTAGCATGAGTGTGGAGGAGCGGTTGTGAGGCGGCTGCTGCGGTGTGGGCGTCCTGGCACTGCATAACTGTAATTGTGGGTAGTGACTGTGTGGGTATGAATCGCAGAGCTCAGCGGTGCTTGCGGTGTGTGTATGCGAGAAACCTCGTTCAGAAATGGATAGATATGTCGTTAATAGACCGCTACTGGGGCCCTCCTTAGGGTAGCGCAAGGATGGCGTGGGGACTGTGTGCCCCTACGGGCCTTTCTCCGAACTAAATTAATGGCGGCTGGGTCACTTGGTTCTCCAGGTAGTTCTATTATCGCTTCTGTCATTGCTGTTTGGTGAATATAGATTCGTCGATACAATAGGATTGAAACCTTTTTCCAGACATAACTGGTATCTTGTGCTTGGTGTGCTTTTGTGATAAACGCTTGCCTGTGCTTCATTAGTGAGTCACTTAATTCTCAGTTGGAGGAGCCAGGAGTCCGTAAGTAAAGTAAAAAGTCCGTAAGAAAAGCAAGCTGCAGGCGATCAGAATTGCTGGCTCGCTGAGCCGCAGCGCATGCGCAATGGCAACACCCCGTGTCCGCTAAAACTACGCTTCCCAGCCTGCCCCGCGCCGCTGATGCGCATGCGTCCCAGCGTCACTGCGCTGGCGGACTACCGCTCCCGCCGGCCCCCGCGGGCGGCCAGCAGACGGTCCCGCGTTGTGCCCCGGTCCCGCCCCCCACCCCAGGCCATGGACATGGAGGTGGACGTTGGCTCTGTGGTCTCCGGGCTGTCAGGCGGGGATGGAGCAGGCGCGGGCCCGGCCGATGAGGACCAGGAGATGGAGGGAGCTCCCAGCTGTTCGGGGTCGCGCTCCCTCCCCTTCGAGTTCGAGCGGAGCCGCTCGGAGTCCAGTGGCGATGAGGACGACGACGAAGACGATGAGGAAGAGGAGCTCGAGGGGGACTCTGGGGCTCGTTTCGGGACGGACGAAGGGGAGCTCGACTCGGACGACGACCGGGAGGTAAGGGCGGAGGGGGAGGACGAGGAACGTTCTCTGAGGCGAGGGCAAGCAGCGGCCGCCACTGGCGCGCGCCAGGCCCCGCTCCCGGCGTGCCCCGCGCCTCCGGGGGGCGCGTGCTGCTCAAGGTGGGGGCGCGCGCTCCCTGCCTCCGCAATGGCGGGGCGGCCGGGGACTGCGGCGGGGCCGGGGTGGCGGGGGCGGCCCCGGCCGGAGCTGCCCGCGGGCTCGGGCGCGGAGCAGGGCACGGCGGGGACAGCTGTGCGGTGAGGGCGGGGGTGTGAGCGTGAGGAGGGCTCGAGGCGGGCAGCCTGTCCGGCTGTGGGGAGGCTGCCGGGTGTGAAACGCAGCGTCCTCAGGTGAGGCCTGGCGTCCGCAGGAGTCTGCGGTTTGCAGGCAGGTCCTGTAAACAGTGGACTTCTACTTAAATGCTTTTGGGAACTTCTGAAGAGTTACAGGTGTGAACCTGGACCCCTGTGTAGGCAACGTAAGCCATATGGTAATAGGCTTCTTATTATTGCCCAAGTTCATTTTATCTGTCTCATTTAAACGAAGTCCTTACAAACTGTTGGTATAGCCGAGAGGGTGGTAAACGGTGGCGTGTGGGGGCAATGGATGTTGTTACTGAGGGAAAGAAAGCCCCTTAGTCTGGCTTTGAGACTAGAGGAAATGCAACATAAAAATCTGATGTGTTACCTTTTTCAGATAGATCTCAGATCGTTGCCGTAGAAGAGGTTTGTGTTTTTTTGAATTAGTAGACTTCCAACAGGAAAGCTGTTGTGAAACAACTTGTACGAGTTCCTGATAAATGTACTTCATAACCAGGATTCAGAGCAGTGAAATTTTAGTCTTTCCTTCAATATGTATTTATATAATCCCTAACTGCGTGTAGAAACAAGAGGTGGCACTAGTTATATGTCTTGATTGGGGGCCCCAACATGCTTGTTGAGCATTTTTGAGATAGTGATGTTATTTACTACTGGTATCCACTTCCAGCTAGATGATTGTTTGATATTCTGTTAGTGAGTTTATCCAAAAGAACTTTTTCCGGAAGGGTTTTTTATAGTTTAATTTTTAGATGTGATTCATGAAACGAATTGGATTGCCGTTCACAAAAAGGTCAATTCAGAAGACTAGGTGAAAATTTTTAGAAAAGAGCCGTATGTGAGGAATGATTGACCTCTTAGGAAGACCCATTTCTATAACATGTGTATCCAGATTTTTTTTATGATTTAAGGCTGTGATATTTTGGAAGCTGCAATCAGGAAATTTCATGGCTTAGCCTGTATATTCAAACTCTTACAAACTGTCTTTGTTTGTAGCGTATGATAAACCTCGCAGAGTTGACCCCTTACATCCTGTGTTCCATCTGCAAAGGTTACTTTATTGATGCTACAACTATTACAGAATGTCTGCACACCTGTAAGTATCAGTATTGTCATTCTAAGAGTTTGGCTGTAAATTCAAGCAAAAATCAGACGTTGAGATGTTCTGGCTTCACAAAGATAATTTTCTGTTTGATGTAAACATGTGTTCTGTTCAGGTGCAGAAACGGTTATATGCACTCAGGGAACAGTTAAGTCTATAATCTGATGAACAGAAATAGATGGATAATAAAAAACTGACTTCAATGCTCTTGTCTTACTATTTTTCCCCTCATTCCTTGTGTTGTGTTAACAGTTTTTCCATTGCTAACAGAACTATTTTCTCAAAGCTAATGAAACCCTTTCTGTGAAGCTGACTGTTTCAGCCATGCCCATGTTCCCACCTGAATCCAAAAACCCTGATTTCCTGTCCTTCAAGCCACTAACACTACATAAAGGGAAATATATTTTTTCTCTTCCCCTCCCCACCATGGGGCACTGCTCATTAGCTTGATCTATATAATGCGATATTCAGTGCAGTTTGTCATTTAGGAAAATCCACAGCTGTTAGTAAGGACAGCATAATGTTGCAAGTACAACTGCTGATTCGATAGTAAGTTATTTATTCTAGATATTTCAGCTTGTTGGCTTTCCTTCTAATTTTTAAAGTACGTGTAAAATACAGTGAAAATGGCAGAATTATAATTTCTTAGCTTGTTTTTTCTACTGAAACTGCTTGTAGGGTGTTTTTCAGGAAACCTTTTGTCTGCAGCTGTCAGTATTCCGTTGTCTTAGCTCTACTTTTGTTCTGGGTAACACAATTACAACACTGAACACCTATCTTTGCATCAGTTGGATTAGGATTTTTCATAGGAAAAGCCTTAAGTGAATACTCAAGAGTGTTCCGTCCTGTACAGGCAGAGAGCTGCTGTTTTCTTAAATTCTAAAGTTGAAAGAGTTGCTTCATTTTGTCTCTGACAAATTTTATTTGAGAAGTCTGGGTGTAATTGCCCCTTGTGCTTAAACAGTTGGTATTGTATAATGGCTGTGGGACATTTATGGGGTTTCTTTTCTTTACAGTTTGTAAAAGCTGCATAGTGAGACACTTCTACTATAGCAACAGATGTCCAAAATGCAATATCGTTGTACATCAGACACAGCCCCTTTATAATATCAGGTAATAAGTTAGTGCCATTTTTATAGGTGTAATTTTTTTTTCAAGTTTTGCTGATTGCTTTTAGATGTTTTGTTTTACAGGCTTGTAGTGCTTTCCTATTTCTGTGGAAGGAACAGTTACAAGAAAAGCATTGTGTTCTTTATGTAAGCTTCCTCTCAATAGTGAAGATAAGAAATGCTTGATTGCTTGTTTTGTCTAGCTTGTATCGCCTTCTAGGATTTGTTACCCCTCCACCATGCTATTTTTATGCGTCAGTGTTACAGGTGATATGAGATCTTACCTATTTGCTTTAATTTCCTTTTAGACAAAGTTTTATTGGCATACTATAGTTATTAACTCTGAAAATCGTATGTTAGTTCCTCTAACTGTTCATGAATTCTTGAAGGGTGATGCTTTTAACTTTACATGGCTTCTTCTGGTGGAGCTGTGCTGTGAGGACACAAATTTAGGCAGATGCTGAGTTGCTACTCTCACTCTTCTCTTTATGTACATTGTAGTTCAACAGTGTTATTTGACATCTCTGTTACAGTTTAATTAAAACCATTCTGTATTTCACCAAAGATGCTTTCATGTTTTTTGTCTCTTAATAGACTGGACCGGCAACTGCAAGACATAGTCTATAAATTAGTTGTCAATTTGGAGGAAAGTAAGTCTCTCTTATTACCATCTAGAGATTGAAAAGGCTGAACAGAAAACAGAGTAATTCAAAGCCTCATTTCTACTCTGGGCTCTTTAAAATAGTTCTATAAGGTTTGGTTATAAATTGTAATTAATTAGCTGTGCCAACTGGCATCTTTCTGGCTGTTAAGTGCTATTATGGGTAGTGGTATGTACCCTGTCTCATGAAACACAAGTGTCAGTGTATCCAAATAAAAATCCAGATAATATTTCATACTCATGCCTCATATTTATTAAGTACAGAAAATATAATTCCATCTAGTAACTTCACTTGCCTCAGTTGAAAAAAAGTGGCTGACTGGTTTTCTCAAGTGCTTTTAATTTTTCCTCACTGCCACATACGTTATTCTGATTTTAGGTGTATTCACTGTCACATGTCATTTACGTCGAATTTGGGGAGCCAATGAATCTGGACAGTCCAGCTGGATGGGCTGGATGAAATACATACATCTAGGGCATATATATGGACTATAGATGGTATAAAAATTAGAGTCATGACAGTCAGAAGCATACTAGTTTTTGCAGCTATTTCAGTATGATTTATGACCAGTTTCTCTGATTTCTTCCTGGTTTTTACTAACAAATGCTTAGTCTGGGTGTCTTAAGCATCCTATCCTTGTATGGAATTCTAGTGATAGTGAAGGTCTGTAGGAACTTGGACAGTTTTTACTGCTCTGACCATTGGAAACTATATGGATAGTCTCAGCATCTGAAATAACATTCCAATCTGCTGTGTGTTGTGGTTTTTTTTCAGGAGAGAAAAAACAAATGCATGACTTTTATAAAGAAAGAGGATTAGAAGTGCCCAAACCAGGTGAGCTGTAGTCACATTAGAGGACATTGTTAAGGAAATATGAACTATGGCATTTATTCTTGAAGGCTTTCCTTGAAGTATTAGCTCACGACTAAAGATGATGTACGGGAAATATGGAATTCTTGGTTGTCTGATTACTGTGATGTCACAGTTCTCAAATTACAAAAATAGAAGATGGGACTGGCGGCACTTAAAACCCAGATCATGGTTGGATTTTTTTAAACAGATTGTGTTTTGCTTATAACCAGGTTTTATATATATATATATATA